>OOFC01002086.1:3979-31057 GCA_900323345.1 Pseudochromis fuscus | reverse complement strand
ATTGTCCAGATGGGGATAAGGAACAAATGATTAGATTTTGGAAGTGATCCGGATCACCGTCTGGATCCAGGAATTTTTTGAAGGATTCTTTAACATTGGGAGATAGGACCATATGCGACATTTCTGCATATGACTCCACCAAAAATGGTCAAGACACTTTGAAAAAAAATACAGGACAAGTTTCTAACATGGTCTACAATATATCAAAGATTGATCTGGATAAAGGAATAATTTCAGATAATATGATCCAGAATATGAAAAAATCGATCTTTGAAACTTGCATCATAAAAAAAAACAAATGAAGCTAGAAACATGCAACAGACATCTTTAAACAGCCACGACGCTGTGGAGCTAATATTGATATAAATAAACGCAAGACTAATACTAGTAATATCTTTGGTGGAAGTCACAATATGGAAGGAAATGTTGTGCTTGGTGGAGGTCTGCGCTCTCCCAGTGCTTTTCTAGTTGTTCTATTGATCCTTTTATTTTTTGTTACTGTCTGGTTCAGATCACTTGAAGGTTGTGATTATAATGAAGACATGTACATTACCAATTAAATGTATGTACTATGCCTTGTTCTTATTTCTTTTTTCATATTTTTTGGGGATTACAACAGCAAAATAAGATAACACTGACATAACAATTGTAAATTTGATGTGTATCTGCATCACCTCCCTTACTGTTGAAACCCCTCAGTAATATAGGAATATAAAACTAAATTAGATAAATTATAGAACTAAATTCCCCTCTGCTGTGTTTGAGTGTATTATGTGTATTTTGTAGCCACACTAACATTTTGACAGGAATGGAGTGATTACTCAAAGGTTTACCTCATGTAAACAAGCTGTCTAAGTGTTTGTGTAGTGAGGAATTTGTGTGTGCTGGTTCACAGATTGTGTACAGCCTGCTGTCGCTGCGCTACAACTCTCGTATCCGCATCAAAACGTACACAGATGAGCTAACACCATTGGACTCAGTGGTCTCCGTCCACAAGGCTGCCAACTGGTACGAGAGGGAGGTGAGTCACATCCTCCTGATCTGGATCTGAAGGCTCATTACAGCTCCTGTTTAATTCCCCTCGAGGATGTTTCACCATGGCAGCATTCAACACGCACAACAGTAAACATTAGAACAACAACGCAGGCAAACAGCCAGTAATACTGTGTGGTGTTTAAACAGGTATGGGACATGTTCGGGGTGTTCTTCGCCAACCACCCGGACCTGAGGCGCATTCTGACAGACTACGGCTTCGAGGGACACCCCTTCAGGAAGGACTTTCCTCTGTCGGGATATGTAGAGGTGAGTTCTGCCCAGCAACAGTAGGACAGCTTTGTCTCCTCGCCCTGCAACGCAACGCAACACAATCCCCTGAATAAACTGAATAGATTTTCTTGAGAATAATTTTTATTACAACATAGTGTCCAAAAATCTTCTTATATCCTTTCACATTTTAAAGAAAAGGCTTCTCATACCCCCCCCACCAAGATCTAACACTTTGGTGTCCTTAAAATCGACTAAAGCCCACCATGGAAAAATCAAAACGACTTGAACTGAGCCGTGTTTCCCCCTGCAGGTGCGTTATGATGACGAGTTGAAGCGCGTGGTGGCGGAGCCTGTGGAGCTGTCGCAGGAGTTCAGGAAGTTCGACCTGAACACGCCCTGGGAGGTGTTCCCCGCCTACCGAGAGCCCAAAGACGCCGCACCAAAACTAGAGGCTGGTGACCAGGCCCCTGAGAAGAAGTGACGTTCCTCTCTGTAGTCTTCACGCACACTTCATCATCGTGATCTGTCTGTTTGTGTCAGTCTGGGACTCCAACTACTTGAGAATCCAACCTGAAATATTTATGTAAATAAAGAATACTAGTAAACCAGTCTTTAAGAGATTTTTGAGCTGCTGTGGTTTTTGTCTGGTAACATTATTCACACCATGGGCATTAATCTGCTGCTGCACAGCCTCCAGTGTTTTCTAGTTTCAGTCTTTCCTCCAGGGGCTGAACTGTCTGCATAGATTTGTCCACATTTAGCCACAAAAAGAGATAAAACTGATTCAAAAAGTTCATGCAAAGGGTTGGAGGAGTAGAGGTCAGTGAATGTTTCTATATAGACATGGTTTAGTGTTGCAGGACCAGACTTTTACAAACTGTCACCATAAACTTTACACATTTGTTTAAATTAACATTATAAACTTGCGTCATTGGACAGGTTTTAAGATTATAGGACTTCTACAGTACAACCAATGAAGCTATCAATACCATCATCATTAGCATAGACCGTATATAAAAATGGATATCGCTAATGTGTCGCCGACTGGAGTTTGACGTTTGAATGTGGCCATGTTGGTGTTTTAGAGCCAGAAGTGACCATATTTGGATATAATAGGAGGCAGGTCTAACCCTTGAACCCATGGACACTGTCCAATGTGTAGAAGACCCATTGGAGATCAGACCTGTCAATCAAACTGGCCACGCCCCTAAATCTTCCTCTTTTTGAAGCTTAATATCTATTAAATGATGAAATGATTTTCAGATGGAGCACTACATCACTGAGAAGAAGAGTTGACTTTAGTTAAGGACATCAGAGTGACTGGTGGAAAAAAGTATTGACTGAGTGTTTCATGATTGAAAATGAGGATTTTTTAATTGAAGTCAAAGATTCTTGGAGCGAGCATGTAGTGGCTATTGAGAGTATTGCACTTTTTTACACTTCTGCATTGGCTTTATTTTTGAGACCCACTTACCTCGCCCATAACATTATATGGTTAGTAGCTAATTTGGTGTATTTAATTATGTTAACACTAACAGACACAATAGCAGGACGCGTGTTACTGTATGAAGTCACAGTAACCATGGCAACATTATTCTCTATTTTGCAGAAGTTTACATCTTCAAACAAGTGAAGACTTTAATGCAACATTTTCCAACACACAACATAAACACTCAAACTGATATTAATGCAATGAACATGCAATGATTGATCTCAGGATTTACAATTTCATTTTAATATTGTGACTGCAATGTGTCCACATTGATGATAAAGTGTACCCCTTAAATATGTGTCGTTCATGTCCACTTGTTTATTTTTAACTATTTCTATTACATTTATTGATTTAGAAGTTTCATTTATTTAATTGAGATCCACAGGTTGTGTAAATGTGCGTCCACTGAAAAAAATGGAGATAGAGAAGTTTCTATTGTACAAGTCTACCACAGCAGATCAGCCAGCAGGTGGCGCTGCAGCACAGAATATAACATCCAAGAAGTGACGCTGATGGTTTCTTGTTTGTTTCATCGTGGATGCAGTAACACTCCAGGTTGTATGTTTTTTATTTTTTATTATTTTGTCAAACATTTTCATTGAAGCATTCATGTAACATGTAAGAAATACTCAAAACATTTCAAAGAGTCAACATGAGCCACACTACTGAAAACAGGACATGGGTCAAAAGTGTTCTTCACTATTCTTTTATTGTTATTTAATTCTCCGGCAGGGTTGGGTTTGTACGTTTGGGACACAATCTTGCTAGTTTTGGGGCATTAAACCAAACAAAATCAACACTTTATTTTGACCCATGTCTGCTCCACATATTTTCTACTACACAATCTTTCATCGGGATTTTCAGAAACAGAGAAGCACAGACCAGAAACATCCAACATATTGTCAGTTACTGTACAGATAATTCACTTATCGATAAAAATACACAGTTAACAGGCATCGACGGGGCCTGTGAAGCTGCTCGGCAGTCATGAGAGAGTTTCTTTTTAATTCACTGTATTTTCAGTTACATGCATGCATCACACAAGTGCCTCCGAGTGTGTCATACACTCAGGTCGCTTTACAAACCATGTGCAGGATTTGTTAACGCCTTCGCAGACTGGTCATGAGTTTTTTCTGATGTGAGTCAGGTGAAGCAAAACTGAGGCGATCAAAGGTCCACCTCTGTGCACCGCTCACTCACCGAGGCTGAAATGGAGAAACCACCGGGGGTTTGACTGTGACAGAATATATTATTATCTGAAATGAGGCACACTCACAGTATAATTTCAGACTATGAAAAAAATAGCATTTCATTGTCCCAAATTCAGACACTTTCTTGGAAGTCACTGCAGCCGTAAAGGACAGGAAATTGTCGATTAGTGATGCTGTGGCGGAGAGAAGCCCAAAGCCCAAGACTCGCTGATGGTTTTAGTCTCTAGAGAAGCTGCGAGTCAATTTCCCCAACGAGATCAGGCAAAGACTTCATGACCTTTCAGCACTAAGACTGTGCAGCGTGGTCATTTTCTGTTTAGTTTTAGGTGCATCTTCTCATCTTCAACTGAATCTAAATCCTTTGTTTTGCTGAAGTGCTGTGTTTATTTAACACCAGAGCCACTTTTCCCACCACGCAGGTTTGGGTGAAGGATGTGGAAATGGTGCTCCAAGTTATTACATTTGCAACTGGAGCAGATTTAGTTGCATATTAAACACAATGTTTCCCCCCTGACTACCTGCAGACTGCCTGCTACGGTGTCTTAGTTTGGATTTTATGCTGCTGCACACACTGATTTCTCATTTTACTCATTTGTAACACATGACAGGTTAGCTAGCATATGACCAGATCAGTGACAGGTAACTGTTGTATAATTTACTTTAATTACTTAGGAGGTTATGTAGACAAAGCCCACATATACATCACATAGTGCAGCTTCTATTATTTTTCATTATTCCAAATGATCTTACACCAGCCTGCTATTTATTTACCCGTCCAGCAGCACTTTCACCATAGTGGCTCTCAGAGGGAAACTAAAACTACTGTGAGTTAACAGGCCTGCACTGATATCCTGTGTGCTTGTTTTAGGAATTATATGTACTGGCTTGAATATTTGCTGCTGCAACCTGCAAATTAATGCTGAACATTATTAAAGCTCAACAGTCTGGATGCAGCGAGAGAAAGTGTTTGTAAACAAGAGTGTGATGCAGACATTAATTAGTTTTTCGTGGTAATTAATTTATAGAGAAACTGTTAGCATTCACAGATGTATGGACTGGGTCAGAGGTTTCTGCTTAAGGAAGTGGTTCTCAGCCCTTCTGGCTTTTGATCCCCCTTATTTCATTCATATTCTTTTATTGAAAAGATTTTAGAAGCTTCAACACATGAAAGTATCCATAACTTTACAAGAAAATAATATGTCTATGAGGAGTGGGCAGAGTGCTTTTCTCTACTTATTTTAATTTAGATTTTAATAATTCTTAAATATCCAAATTATTAACTACAATGACAAACTAAAGAGATTCTTTTGTGTTATTTTCCCAGGTTTGGGTCCATCTCTCTCCACTATAATTCCCAGAGCCAATAAAACAACATTTACATTGTGTTCTGTAGATTATCCGGCGTATAAATAACATTTGTTTTGGCATATGGTCGCACTGGAACAAGCTTGACTCATTATCATATTTTGTTATGGTGAACATCTTCCATGCTAATTTATACATCCAGCAGACACGGTGCAACATTAGCACTGATTTGGAGTCATATTTTTTCCATCTGATGAAGGTTAGTCCATACACACTGTATTTTCTGCTCTGTTTTTGGTCTCCACCAGCTCTTGAGGCAAACATCTATTTGCTAGATGCTCACATGCTAACTCATTTTGCATGTAGAATATATAATGATGTGTGTTTTTTTTTAGTTTTTTGGCTGCATCTGGAAACAACAGGGCAGAGGTTGAATCAAAAGAGTAAAACAAACAAGGAGAGTTGAATCTGGGTTTGTTATTATAAGCGGCCATTGCACATTGAACGTTTGGGTCATTGTTTGTGCAAAAGTATTGATGGGAATTAATAAATAATAACTTTTCAATGTCTTCAGTACCACAGACTTAACTGACAGCAGAAATCATGTGCAACAAACCATCATCTAGCTTCATAAAACTAATAACTGTATTAACTGTTTGACATGGAGTTTGATGTATCAGCCTTCCTGGAGTAAACCTGCCTTTTTTCTCGAGCACTGCTGGGTTTACATCGCACCAGAACTCCTCATAAATTCACATCCAGTTAACTGTAATAAAAAATTGTAAATGTTCATTAAAGGTGAAGTATCACTTTCTGTGGCTCCTCTCCAACAGAGAAGGTGATTTTGTAAAGTCGAGGTCCGTCACAATCTGAACAGCATCATCTTTTTCCCGGCGGTGTGAAATTGAACAGACATGCATATTACAGCGACCGGGGAGAAGCAATTCAATTTTCCCCACAGTGGTCGCCATCTGAAGACATGAATTAAACGCTGCTAGAATTAGAAATCAAATTATAGCTCAGTTCCCCGCAGGCCCAGAGGTGGCATGTGGTCAACAGTCGGATGGATATGGAGTCTGCACAATTTCCAAAACTATGACGGTTTTGTCCCTTCGTCCTCTGCCTCTCGCTGCGGCCCATATCGAAGGCGCGAAACACCGAACTCCCACATGAAGAAGAGAGACACTCATTTTGACACAAAACACAGAGTTCATATCGTTTCACATGCCTCTAAAGACATACAGAGAAAGTAAAGTGACTTTTTACTTACAAGCAGAAACACTGAGTCTTTGACACAGATAACAAATGCACTTAGAGGAATATTTCACTCATAAATAAAAACTCTATCTACCTCACCTTGATGTCATGTAACTCTCCACTCTTCTTTATTGACTTGTTTCTGCTCAAATGAGGGACTGAAAGGTGCATGAAGCATCAGACTAATTTGTTCAGTGGTGGAAGGTAACTAAATACTGTATTTAGTTACTTCTGCACTACATTACAGCAGGAGATACTGCACTTTTGACTCATGTACTACATTTATCTGACACATGCAGTTAATTTTCAGAACAAGACTTTGTATAGGAAACAAATGAGGAGCTGACAGAATATGATGCCAGACTTCATCTATCAATCTAAACATTGATGATAAAAGCACAGACAAATATTCAGCATTAAATAATCATTTCTGGAACATTTCCTTAAAGTTGCCCTTTTAGTGTTTATAGCAGTATACATAATGATTTATTTTAAAAAAGTAGCTGTAAACAAATATTTACCTTTAAACCTCTATGGGCTCCCATATGAAGAGCCAAGTATGAAAATGTATTATAAGAAAATTGTTGCATCACAAACACCTTCAAATAATATATTTTGCCAATTAAATCATCGGTATATCTGGATATTGGAGTAATTGTCGATGACCGTGTTTCTACTTGAAACAATGTGGACGCACAACAACTGGATTTATTTTTACTTTCTTCAAGGCCTAGCTGGGATTCAAGATATGTTTGTTTCTTCCAGCAGAGCCAGAGGATGTCTGTGTGTGTGGGCCCACACTGCAGTTATTTGATTATAAAACAGATTGATCGTGGTGCTTGAAACGTTGATGCAGTATTACAGCCTTTTTAGTTTTTGGAGCTCTACAGAAACCATGGCAAGCTTATTAACTTTGTGGTGGCGTAAATTTAAAGGAGAGTTGGACTGACACAGAGGTGAGTGGGTAATGACTAAGTTTTGATTATAGAGTGAAATATTCGCATTTGAATGTGATGGAGTCATATCCTGGGAGGCCATTAACTGAAAATTGAAGAGATTTTCTTTTTAAATGCTGCGCTCAGTCCAAGGTCCCTGTGACTTTGTGAAGGAATTCATATGAAAAGGAGAGACGGCCACAAAGCGGCGTTCATTACGAGTGTGACTTAGAAACTACCTCCCGTGGACTCTGACACTTTTCCGTCTTGCATGAATTCCTCCCACAATGTTAAGTCCCCAGCCAATGTGCTGCAGCTAGGGCTTCTTGTCTGCGTATGATTGGCTGGTGGCAGCAGTGGTGGCGGTGGTGCTGGTGGGGAAATCTGGGTAAACCAGGAAGCCAGTGAAAGTGATGTACTTGGCGTGGTTGCTGTAGGCACCAAATCCGTCCCTCTGATGTGAGTAGAGCCAGACTGTGTCTCCTGGTTTCAGCGCCAGCATCAAGCTCTGACTCTGCAGAGCTTTTTCGCCCTGGCTGTCGTCGTAGATCATCGCCTGCACCTCCAGACGGTTCTTCATGAGCTTGACTGACAGCGTCTTCTGCGGCAGCTTGCCCACATTGAAGGAGAAGTAGTACGCCCCGGGTATGCGGCAGGTGAACACACCCTCCGTCACGTTGAAGTCCTCTCCGATGTTGACGAATGCCGTGTCAAAGCTGACTGGTTGGTGCTGCGGCAAGCCCACTTGGTCCACTCCCACGATGCTCTGGGTGCGCCCCACCGAGAAAGCAGATCTCTGGTCGTCGTCCTCATCGTCCTCGTCCTCCTCTTCCTCTTCTGTTGTTGTATGTTGGAGCTCCTTCTCCTCGGCTGTATCCTGTGATGCAGGCCTGACGGGCTCTGTGGCCTGGTTACTGTTCAGCAGTGAGATGCTGTCCTGCAGGGGCTGCTGGGGGTTGTAGGTGGGATGGTGCTGGTGATGGTGCGTCTGGTAGTCATAGGTGTCGGGGTAGATGAGGTAACCGTTGAAGGTGGTGTAGTGTCCGGTGTTGCTGTAGAGCGCATAACGGGGATCTCCGTGGAGACGGAGCCAGACAGTGTCGCCAAACTCCAACTGCAGCATGACGCTCTGGCTCTGCACCTGCGAATTGAAGCAGAACTTATTATCCTCCTCGCTGCAGAGTCATATCTGGGCCCGCTTTACATCAAGACACAGACACTGAACACCTAATCCAATCATCTACCTCACACAGCTCTTCATTCAGGGGAATAATCCCCTCTGTTCAGGTTTCCTTCCCCACCCCAACACTAACCACCCAGTGTAAGAGCTGCTGTAAGCCCTGACATCATAAAAGACCTTCATAAATATTTCCTCAGAGAGAGAAAAAAAAACTCCTGAAAGAAGTAGGAACCAAAGGGTTATTGAAGGGTCTGTCTAATATCAAACAGAAATACTAAAATTCCATATTTTGGTAAATATGTTTGGTTTTTTTTGTCAAGAGTTAGATTAGAAGCTTAATACCATATAAGACGGGATATGGATGAAGCTAACAACATCATCCATTGGTTTGTTTTTTGAAGTCAGCAGATCAGCACTTGAATGTCGCCATGTTGGTTGTTTGGAGCCAGACGTGACCATATTTGGATATGAAGGGAGGATGGAGGAGGCAGATCTGACTCTTGAACCTTAGGACACTGTCCAATGTGCATGAGAGTTCAGAGCTGATCTCATTGGAGAACGGACCTGTCGATCAAGCTAACCACGCCCCTAAATCTTCCTCTTTTTGAAGTCTCATGTCTACTTAATGATGAGTTTACTGATTTTAATGAATGACATCAGAATGGAGCCAGGGTCTTTTGAAGCCAGCAATTTTTTAATTACTTTATACACAGTCTATGGGCAGTAGTTAGCCTAGCTTAGCATAAAACATGTTAAAAATAATTGCCTCTATGGCTAAAGGAGGCAAATTTTCCAAAATGTTGAGGATGGTTAAAAAGCTCTTTGACTTACCAAGTGAAAAGATCATTAACCATTAGTCACTTTGTTACTGCTCCAAAATTCAGTCAGATAAAATCCTTCATGTTTGGCATTTATTCTGGAGAGAGGATTTGAGCTGTTGCTAACCCCTGTTCTCTCCAGTCTGTTGTTTGCTTGATTAATGACCCCATTTAAAGCAAACCCTGAGCTGATCTGAGTAGGGTTTTCAGAGGTCATTTTCAGTGTCAACATGGATGCTCAGAAAAGGCTGCATTTAAAAGATTTGTTTCACAGTATTGTGTATTTGTCTTATTGTCAACAAATGCTGTGATAAAAAACAATAAACATCAGTGGTGAATATTTTGAGGTTAATCAAATGATCTAATGCTCTCAGCCTCAGACACAAACCTTTACAAATCGACGGTTTAAATTGTATTTATTTATTTATTCATTAGAAAAAGCATCAGTGCCTGAGCAAACATTAGTAAAGTAGGAGGAAACAGTGTGTAGTGTTGGGGCCTGTTGGATGGATTTATACACATTTGGTGTACAAGTGAGAATCTGTGGAAGCAGGATGGTGTGTGGGATTGAATCAAAATAGCAGTGTGTTCAGTGTAATTAAGAAACATGCTTCACAGTGCTTACTGATGTGTTGTCAGTAGTTTTAGACAACAATGGATCTGTATAACACAGAAAACGATACAATAGTATTTGGATAAACATCCATACTTGTCAGTTTCGTGGAATTTGTTGACAAAAAGAAATTTGTCAGTGTCATAACTTTAATTCCACCTCCAACTGCTGTGATTGGCTTGTTTGCAGCTCCAGCTGGGAACCAGTCACTCATATGAACAACAGTGAGCAGTGTTTCTGAGGTCTGAAACCCACCTTCCTCTCCTCTCCGGCGTTCTCCTCGTACACGATGGCCTGCACCTCGTTTCTGTTCTTCATCAGCATCACGGACAGGTCTTTATGTGGAAACTTCCCCACTGTGAAGGAGAAGTAGTAGGCCCCAGGGATACGACAGCGAAACAAACCAGCCTTGGCGTCAAAATCCCCACCGATGTTGACGTAGACGGTGTCAAAGGTCACCGTCATCTTTGGCCCGCCCTCCATGCTGCTGGTGCGTGCGACCGAGAAAGCTGAGCGTAGCTCTGCGTCCTCCAGCAGACGAGCAAAACCCCACACGCCACCCACATGACTCAGGCACAGCAGGCCAATCAGCACGCTCGCTGGGAGCAACATCGTTTCTGTAGAGGTGGTGAGAAAGGAGAGAAATGTGCTTCATTACATACACCTCAACCACATGAAAATCCACCTTTCGATCTTTTATTACTGCAGCTGTGGCGAAGCTGCTGTTTTCTGCTGTGATATAAAGTTCCACTTCTAACAGGTAGCCAATTAGTGTCAAAGAGGCTGGAATATAACAGTTTATATTGCTGCATATGTTTTCTGTTCTTGTTGGTTGCAACTCATCTCCCTGTGCTCCTCTCATGATGCACCTGAAGGGGATTTAATACATTTCGCTGTTTCATTCGACTTGATTTAACACAACATCAGTTCCAAGATCTAACAGCTGCCCGAGGACTGCGTTTATTCATTTTGTTGCTCGCAGACTGTAACTTTTGTTATGGCATTTTTATTTGTTTCCACGGTGCAGAATCACTGCCTCATCACATCATTTCATGCACCACTGCTCTTCTCTGGTCATTACAGATCAGTATATTTGCAGTTAAACAACAGCATACATATGTGCAGAAGAGTTTCTCCAGCTTTTTTCTGTTGATTGTGGATTGTTTTTGTTTTTTTTGGTTGTTGTTGTTTTACTGGGTATTATTGGAGGATTTTCTATATGAGTGTAGATTGTGGAAGGATTACTGAATGGGTCTAATGTGCACAGGCCCAGAGCCCAAACAGTGCAATGAGCCCCTGGGCCTTCATATCTGTTGTTGGAGAGCCAAAGCAACCAGAACAGAGGTGACAAAATGTGGCACAAAGTGAACACAAAGAGGCGGAGAACAAAAAGTTACTGCAAAGGCTCAGGTGACTGATCAGCGATACCACAATGATATTTATTATGTATTACTGAATGGCCAAACCAGACACTAGCCTGTGGATGAGGTGGTCTCAGCCTCTGCAAAATTAGTTTGAAATGGGTGTCACTACTTTCTGTTGGAGAGTCAATCAATGACAAAGAGACACAAAGCAATAATAAAGAAATCCAAAAAGAACCTCGAGAAAAATGGATCGTAGCTTGTAATACTGAGTCCATTAAAAACATTTCAGGTATGTTGAGTTGTGTTTTGTCTGGCAGTGCTAACGTCACGGGAGGGTGACAGCTTGTGACATGGGCACAAGCTGAATCTCCACTGGTTCAGGACAAAAGGAGTGATGACCTCTGTCCACATACAAATCCTATGGAGTTCATTGTAAGTACTACAGTGTATTTTTCCACTGGGTCTGCAGTACTTCCAGTTGAATACTTTTCACCACTGGTTTTCTATAGCAAGAAAACCAGGAAACCAGTTTCTGCACCAAAGTTATATTTTTTGTCTTTGTACATCATCTTACTTTGAGAAATATAAATCAATGTATTATATATGTTCTTACTTGGCACGTGTGCCAATTTTTTTTTTTACAAAACTGTTTGCTCTGCAGAGACAGGAAGAAAGATGGGGAGAGAGCGAGGAGAACATGCAACAAAAACTAAATTTTGATTTGAAATAAACAACCACACACTCAAAACTAGCTTTTTAAATGAGACAGTCTTTAAAAACACACACATAAACACACACACCATGAGTAGGTCACGTGTTGATGACCTATAATTACATTTTATTGCTACCCCAAGTGGTCATAGAGAATAATTGCAGGAGCAGAGGAGGGAGTTGGTGACATTATAGAATCAAAAAGTTGGCATAAGAGGGAGTTAAGGGTGGATGATAGATCCATACAATATTGTACTTTAAGATTGGTGTGTGAAATTTTCTGTTTCAAACTGAAACTCAGCCTTTCTTTTAACCCTGACCTTTGGTTTTATTGGTGAGAGAAAGAGGACCCAAATGCAGACATGCCAAAACCAGGTAAATTAAACAAAAAGACATTAATTAGCAAAACTTATAGGGCACTGCAGATAACAGGCAGGGTTTTCCCCAAATTTGTCCAATAAAAATAATTATCCAACAAGTACAAATACTCCACAAAACTGTGAAAAACATCAAAACACTCCACAGGATGAAGCAGACCAGGTGGGGAAACCAGAGGACAAAACAGAGGTAACAAGCTGACAAAGACAGGGAGTATTTAGCAGACAAGACACAGCAGTGAGACAGGTGAGAGACATTATGGTGGGGCTAGCAATCAAACAGGAGGGAAGAGGACAAAGACAGGAAGCAACACTAGACATAGGTGACATAAAAACTAAGACAGGGGGAGACATAGACAATGACATGGACAGAAATTTGATTAGCTTCATGAAACATATGAGTTATTGTGCTTCTATGGGTCGAGGAAGCTGTTGTTGTGCAGTGTGTTTGACGTCAGTACCCTCCATGTCCCACACATCACACAAGACAAACACCTCATCTGAGAGAAATGTGGAAATCAATGAGGGCTTCACTTCTCAAGCTGAGACGAAGGTTCAGAAAGACAATATGAAAAACACACATGTTAAGTATGGTGAAGAAATATGACCCAAATGCAAACTAATATGAAGGAAATTAAGTTTAATTGAAAATATTACTAAACAAAGGGTGCTGCAAAACCAGGCAGGGGGAAAAAAACGTCTAAAATAATCTAAAAAAAGGAACCAAAACCAAACCCAAAGTAACCACACGGGGAGGAATAGGAGGACGAATGGGAATCCGGTGCAGGGAGCAGGCCAAGGAGATTCACAAATGGGACCGCGGGAGCAAACACAGGGAAACAACACAGACGATCCAACAAAAACAAAACAGTGGAGAGGAGTATAAGTCGTGGAGCAGTGATTAGCAGACGAGAGACAGGTGAGCACAGGAGTGAGACAGGTGCGGTGCATCAGGGCAGGGCCAGCAATCACACAGGAGAGAAGATAACGACAGGAAGTAGACTGAACAAAACCAAGAAAGCATTTACCAAAATAAAACAGGAACTGGACAAGGTGACACAACTAAGACAGGGGAGACAGAGACACTGAACCAAAGGAGAAAACTAACACACCAGGAAACATTTAACACAAGAAAACACAAAACTAGAACCAAGGGCATAAAATCAAGATAACAAAATCCCCAAAACCAAAACTACAAGGAATCATGACACATGTAAACAAACATTATTAGTCGAAACTCTTACATAGTGAAGCAAACACGCATTTACACATCACAAAAACACACAAAATAGGCTTCAATGCCTGAAAGACACACACACACACACACACACAAACACACACACAATCCCAGAGCTTTGTTTGAGTCATTCAAGCAGATTGCTTTCAGCAGAAGAGGTATTAATATGTCTTTTATTTGCAGAGACAAGTGCTCTCATTGTCTCATTGTCCTCCTGTAATGAACCAACAGGAGTAGACACATACAGGTGGAGCTGCCAGCGCTCGCAAAGCACCGTCAAAACAAAAGGACACAGTTTATCATGTACAGGATACAGACCCAGTGTAGGGGCCTCCATGTTCGGTTTTCACAGCCATTTATCAGCCTTCATTAGGATGACATGTCATTTATGAAATTTGTGAGACAGCGTGTGGAGATGAAGCTGCTCATTAATCTAATTATTAAGAAAACAAAGAGTCTGCAGCCGAGCTGATATCTCTGCAAAGGCTGTGCTGTTGCAGCGATGCTCTGAGCTTATTGCTCATCAGAGGGATCTTGAATCCAAGTTACAGGTTTCATTCCCCGGTTCTCATCGAGAGCCTTCGATTGCACCTGTGGTGATTCCCCTCAGGTAGTAACAATGAATCTGGCTGTGGCGTTTTATTAGAAGGCTGGTTTTCCTTGCTCAGTTGAGTGCAACACCTTCAGGTGACTCAGTGGGTTTTGTGTGAAAGATGCTGCTTTCAATTTCCTGCCCACCATTTTAACCCTGCCCCCGTCTTCCCTTTGACTCCCAACTTTGCGCTTTTTGTTTGGGTCCAAGTGTTTGCTTCTTTTTTATTAAAAAAGTGACTGTGGGGAGTTACACTTCCCACTGTGCTCCTATAGTAATATGTATTTTTACAAATGAAAACTCCAAAGACAAATTATAATTCTGAGTGAATAGTGAGAAAAACTAGAGGGATGTGTTTTTACAGGGACAAGAGTGTCTGCACCACATTTCATGACACTCGATCCAATAGATGTGGAGTTATTTCATTCACAACACAAATGTCAGTCTGATGGCGCTCAAAGCGTCGTCGGGGGATCAGCAGTGTCAGGGAGGTTTAAGCTGCCAATATATTTTTACAGAACAGCTTGTCAGAGGGTTGGATATCATCTGAAACTCCTCCTCCCTTCCCACAAACACCTTTATGACATCAAACACCTGGTGAGACAGATGAACACGTAAACAGCAGACTGCAGAGATATGAAAGGTATGTATGATTGTGTGTGTTGTCATTCCCATTTTTTTTTTTAAACACAAAATCTTGTGTTCCTCTTCAGGGGGCTGAGATAGTTTGATGGTTTTACCATTTCTTCAACCTTATTATTGAATTGTGTCCTAGTTTTATTTTGGAGAGATCCTGTGTGTCTACACTGAAGTGGACATGAGAGGACCTTGGTGAGCAGGCTCGTGTCTGAAGTGCTCTGAACAAAGAAGAAACAGTCTGGTGACCAAGGACCAAGGACTGTTTTCCTCTTTCGGGGTCACTTTTCCTGAATGTGTTTGGTTCAGTAATGAAATTAATCATGTACCTGAACATTACCCATGGATGTGATCAGACATGGTTAAATGAGTTTATTGTTAACCAATGATTGTTTCTAAAAAGGATAAGTGTGCTTTCTTTATCTATGAGACACGGGGTGTTTTGCCGGCTTTATTACTATTGATCAATGAGAAGTATAAATATCTTCAAAACAATTGAATTGAAATTTGTGCTGTCATCAAGATGACTACCTTTTTGTTGTTAATCTAGACGCAAAAGAACTGAACAACAGCATATGGATACATTTTTTCTACAACCACCCAGCCTCTCTTCCTAATAATGTCTGTACTAAATGTTGTTTTATGCATTTCCTGATTTTCAACTTCAAAAATGTCATGAAATGCAGCCTCGCCTGAGTCTGCCAGATCTGTCCCTCAGGCACAGACCATTGTACTGTCGTTGGCTACAATACATAACATTCACGCCTACAAACTCTGCTAAACTTTAGGGGCTGGGGCCAACCTTAGACCCTGTTTAGACTTGGTTTTAAAATGTGTTTTGGGCCTTCAGATCACAAGTGGACAGCTGAGACACATTTTTGTTTACACCTGTATTTAACATTTGTCTCCAAACTGTCCTGTCGACCACGTTTGTTTGAATGTCACTACAGCAACATTGTGGCCGGTGCAGAGTTTTCACGTAATGTGCCAGAGCAGCGCCTGTTTGGTAAACAGTTAGCACCAGTAGCTAAAAGAGAGGAGACGGCAAAAAGATTCAAGAAACACTGAACATATACGAGCTGTCCAACTGTTTTGGTGTCATGACAAAGTTGTTAAGAGTTGCAAATTACTGTAGAACAACACGAAGGAGGCCAAACACAAGAAAAGGGATAGCTTTAGGTCCTGCATTGATGATGTATTTCCTGTTACGTCCTTGTCAGTGATGCATGAGCTTTACACTTCAAGATACATGGTCAAATCCATCCCCGATCACCTCCACATGTGGTTAGTCATCAGATCTCAATGTGTCTTGGTGGTCTTTTACACTTGTGTTTAGCACTGCCCACTTGTGATCTGATCACTCGAGACGCAACTTAAAACCAAGTGTAAACTGGGTTTTAATGTGTCCAACCAGCATTCAACGTTGAGGTGAGCATGACACATCAAAGTCTGGCCTCATTCATTTTAGATGGGACACAGGTGAACTGGAATAACAAATCATGCAAGCCTTGTAAAGACTGGAAAAAAAAAGTTTGATGTAGCACCACTTTAGGTAGTGTAGTGGTTCATGATAACCTCATTTCCTCAACAACATTAAATTAACTTTAGCGGTGCTGATGTTGCATTTAAGAGCGTGTTTGACAGTAAAAAACATTTCAGGATATTTTTACTGAGTGTGGAGTTTTAATAGTTGAGTGTGCCACTGGAAACTGCAAACTGAGCACACTATTAACGTTGCATTTATTTATTAATCTCACACATTTTAGCTCCACAGCTTTGAGAAAACCTGGAAAAATATACATCAAAACATGCGGCTCAGTCAGAAATGGTGTACTATGACATTTCTAAGTGCTATGTCGCACAGTATTCATGAAAATTGAAAAAAAAAAAACGAAGCAGCTTGTCCCATTCATATTCAGTGGAGACAGGTGAAAAAAGTGATCAAACCTTCCCTTCCTTGGAGCCTCATATCTCCAGCATACTTCAAAGTGGAGACATCATTTCAGCTTTAAGCAGGTTCCAAAGACTTGAACTTAGGCTGAATCGGCGTCTCGATATCTCGTATGGTTTCGACGCATCGGCAGTTTAGGCTCCATCAAAATGGTGAATTATGGGTGTGTATTCCAAGGAGCTGCATTGGCACACTCAAAACTTCTATAAAAATATTTGTTTGGTTTTCTATGAATAAATTACTGCTTATCATAACAAGTGTGGCTCGGATAGACTGGCCTGGCAGCTCATGTGAGTATCTAATGTGTTGTGTATTTTACTAGTGCGCACTACATCTTTCTTTTTTTTTCCAGCCGCTATGTATCACTGCAGAGGCCTTGAAGTTATTTACTGTCGAAACTAAATGTTCTTCTTGTATGTTTATACTAAATCGACCTCTTTAAATGGAAACTAATTATAGCGGTTAATTGTACTTAAGGCACTGAGGCACAGCTGATCGTTTTTGTCTGATTACTCGTCCCGCTGCAGCAGGGGGAGAAATCCATTCTGCAGGAGCAAAAGTGCTGCAGTCTCAGCTCGCTGCAGATGTTATAATTTTCCTTTATGAATCATACCTTTTTTTTTTTTTTTTTTTTTAGCTGCAGCTTGGGAAAAAAATTAAAAAAGCTACAAAACTGACAATGCAGCAATAAGGCTTGTTCGTATAATGGCAGCTTGCACTAAAGAAATAGCGTTTGTTTGTCCGTGTAATGGCAGCAGTTTTTAACTAGTCATGTTGATAGACTGTACTCCACAGAGAGCATGAAGCTTCAGGTTCAAACAGCAATGAAAGAATAGATCAAACAAACCTCTTCCATAATGAGCACCCATGGGAGTGAAGCAGAGAGAGCAGCAACAGAGCAGAGCAGAATAGAAAAGAGTGGAACAGAATTAATTCATGCAAGTAAAAGAAGAGACGAGGGAGAGGTACACAGTTCTGCATTTTTAAAAATTTGACTAATTAGTCACCTTCTTGTGTCCTACACAGTTCTTTAGTTTATATATTTAGCGTGTGCCGTCTCCAGTGCCAGACGGGTCGAGACTTCTATCACATGATTTATGGATGCAAATAAAACAGCCTTTGGAGTTTAGTGTACAGCCAAGTTTATCGTCATGTTTCTGAGCTCAACCAAACCGAGCTGGTCCCAGTGAAGGACTGTAGAAGTACAAACTTACATACATGTCGCTACAACACCTCTGGCTGATGTCTGCCTGGGAATGGTATTTGATTCTGATTCTGATTTTAGGTTACGTACCTCATCATATTTTTATATACATCTACAGAAACAAAAAGAATTGAAATGATGAAACTGAATCATGTGTAAGAAGCAACATGATCAAACTTTATAGTGTGATTAGTGATGAACAAATTTCCCACAAGTGTTGTTACAGTAATCTGACTGCATTTGAATTATCAACCAAATTACATGCATGACAGAGCAGTTTTGATTTACCCACACCAGCAGCGGTGGCATCACGTTTTCTTAACCACTGCAGTGACAAAGTGATTTGAATTGAAAGCAGTTAATGCAGAATAGACTACAACCTAGAACACATCTCTGCAAACTGGCATCATCTCTCAAAAATAAATTTAAATAATAAATTCTGGACTCAGTCATTTATTCTATTTTCTGTTCAGCTTTTCCTTTCACTTCAGACCAGCCACTCCCACCTGCCCTGTTATACTCTGTTCACCTGAATCCAGTTCAATAATCAGTCCTGAAGTATTTCCACCTCTGGTCCAACACTCCAGTCTGTTTCCTGTGTTCCTGTCTTTCTTCTCCTGTGCTCTGTTTTTAATGTCTGGCTTGAGTTTTCATTTATTTCTTGGACTTTACCTGTGTTTTGTGCTCAGCATAGCCTGCTCCAGGTCATTTGTTTTGCACCTCATATCAGCTTTCAGTAGTAAAGCTTGCTTTTCATTACCATATCAAGGCTGTTGTGTGTTTTGGTCTGTTTCCTCCACCCCACTTAAAAAGGTTATTACATTATCCAGAGGAGTTGTGTGTTTCTGGGTTTAGAAACATTCAATACACAGTTCAAATAAAAATTCAATTTTTTCCATTTCCAAAAATTCAATGTGTTCAGGTTTTGTTTACCACTAAATGATAATTGTGTTTCCTGATGGCAGCAGCAGCTTTTGTAAATCTGTCAGGACCTCATCTGTCCGTCATCTCCCAGGTCACTCAGAGCAGACACACTGGATATGAAGATGGACGAGGCATCGCCATTTCCTCCCACTGTACAGTAGTGAAGCCAAGATATTGCAGATACGGACACTGCATCTTGTCCATTACTTACTCGTCATTTGTGCAGCCGTGACCTGGGGGTGGAGAACTGGAATCAAGGTCCCTCGTTTTTTTCTTTCTCTGTCCACCCACATTATTTCTGGCTTTGCTGCAATATATATATTTTGGACTCGGCACAGTGACACTGTTCCTATGAAAAATGTATTAAATACACCGTACAGTTTTATATAAACTGACTATCAAGCACAAATAGTCTGACATCCATCAGTCAGTCAGAAACAGGAGCTTGCTGGAGTTATGGGCCAATATCTGCTTTGAAATGGGGTCGAGTTACTATGCAGAATAAATATATACTTAAATATATATCTACCAGATTGTGTTTGTGTTTAATTAAATGCTTGTGTTTGACCACAAGCACTTAATTATATTTTAGTAATATATGTAAGTAGTGTACTCGAGATTGGTGTTGGTCTTGAGACCGGTCTTGAGATCACTCTCTAAGGGTCTCGGTCTCGTCTCAGAATCAAAGGCATTTTTACTTGGTTTGGTCTTGGTATTCAACAGGGTGGACTTTTTGAACAAGACCAGGCCAACACTACTGTGATAAGTGAGAACTGCCTTCCCAGTGTCATGTGGTCTTTGTGACACACAGAGTGACATACAGATGCTAGGAAAATTATTTTTTGTTGCTGTTGCACTTATGTAAAAGCAAACTTAATTTTATAAAACAAGATACTGGTCATTTGGTTCTATTTTGTTGTGATTTATTTTTGATATATACAATCTTGGTCTTGTCTCAGTCTCGACTTCTAAATGTCTTGGTCTTGTCTCAGTGTTGATAGTCTCTAGTCTTGATAATGTCTTGGTCTCGGTTGGTACGGTCTTGACTACAACACTATATGTAACATTGTAGTAATGTATTATAAATGTAGCAGTTGAAGGAAAACTCAGTTTCATAGATAAAACAAAAAGAAACAGTTATTACATTTTCTTAAGGCAGTGATTTATATTAATTACATTTATTTGCTGACAATTAATTTTCTCCAAACATCTGTTTTTTGATTCTGGATTGTATGTGGGTCGGAGCTTCAGTCCTCAGAGGACAAGCCCGGCATCTTCCTCCTCTGGGGAATACTGGGAGATCTCATACTCCTAGTGAGTCCCAGTGGATCTGCTCTGGGGTCTCCTTTTAGACAAAGGAAGCCTGTCCTTGCTGGTAGGAGTGGATTTACTCTGATGTGCTGGAATAAATCAATCCCTTTGCTGTCCTTGTTCTAGTTAAGCATTGTCAGATTTTATTGTCTGAAGGTAACAACATTTCTTTCAGAAGTTGGCTGCAGCTATACAAAAAAAATGTAAATAGAGAAAAATATTGTGCTAGTCTTTGTAGAATGCAACAAAATAACATTATCTGCACTTCACCAGCCTCAGAAACAACACAATAACGACCAAGCTAAGCAAAAGACCTGTGTGAATGTTGAAGCCCTTTACAGGAGGATTAAGACATATAACACTTCTTCTTCAGTAATGAGAGAGTGATGGACATTTTCCACCTGAATCCACCTTTTTTCAAACCCTTTAAACAGCCCTGCAGTCCACCTATATTTGTCTAGACACTTCATGAATTGTTGAAAGATTTCACACCATGAGTGAAGCTAAAAGGAAAAAGAGGGAAGAAGCTGGAGATGCACTGATGGTGGGAATAAGGACTAAACACTGGTGGAGCTTCAAAAAAAATCTTTCAAGCTGTACCAACATTTCTACTGAATAACTAAACAAACATTTTAATAATCATTCTATCAGCATCAGTATTGGCTGTTTTAGGGAGCCAGAAAATATGTTCAGAGAACATCCAAAGGAAATAACTCATTACTCTTTCAAAGGTACTACAAAACACTCCCTCCTGAGGAAAGTTTGAAATACAGATGCAGAATAAATCCTCACTCCTACACTTTATTTGTTGTTGTTGTTTACTGCAAGTTTAACTTCAAGCTAATGTGCCACATGGAAATGCTGCGTTACTCCAGAAGATGAAGGCCTGCACGCCTCAGTGACACTGGCAGCGGTGTAATCAGGAGAACTCTGATTGTGACAGGGGATCACTCAAGGTCTCGGGTGAGCAGTCGCTGTCTGTATGGATGGGTGACTCCCCGCAGCTCTGCTGACTGATGCCTGAAGCAGCAGTGCAGATACACACACACACACACACACGCATGACATGGATGGAGGTGGAGGGCTGCTGTTATGACTGATGGGTAACACACAAGGCAGCCGTGTTTGGATAGACTGGATGTAGAAATGAAGTCAGAGCAGAAGTGAGAAAAGGTGTTATACCACCAATGGGTGCCAATGGATTTCATTTCAAAAATACTCATGAAATTCTCAAGTCCATATATTTTTCCCGCAAGTCATTCTGATGTCATTAGCTAAAGTCATCTCTTCTAATCAGGGTCTGATGGTCCATCTGAAAATCAACATAATTAATGAGACCAGCCCAGAACGTCAGTCTCGTATGCATTGGGCAGTGTCCTCAGGTTCAAGGGTTCCTGCCTCCTCACTCCTCCCTTCATATCCAAATGTCACTTCTGGCTCCAAAAAAACCAACATGGTGACGTTCAAATGCCAAACTCCAACCAACCAGTGATGCCATGTTAGCTTTGTCAATGATATATCAAGTCTATATCAAGTCTCTCCTCCATTATTGGGCTACATGAGTTCAATTATCTGGACTACCTTGATTACCCCTCATGGAGTTTTGCACTTTTTGATTGACCACTTCATATGTTTGGTGTCAGTGCTTACAGTGTAACAAGTTTGTAAAATGGGATGTACTTTGGAAGTTATCTGCCAAGTATCTACCCTGCAACAACAACAGCCGTATAAATTCATTTCATGCACTAGATGCTTCTATTAAGTGTTTGTGTTGGACTGTACAATATTAGTTTGAGGAGGGACAGATTTTGGGTTAAATGTGCAGTAAGTTCCTTTGCTACAATGTTAGAAAAGGAAAGAAAATAACATTCTTTTACTTTGAAAAGACTGCTCCTATTTGCCTTTTTTCCCTTAAGCTTTAGTCAAAATCCCCATTTATCAAAAGTCCTCATTTATTGTTGTATTCTCATTGGCTGGTTTGTAGACACAGGTTGTCAGAGCAGCACTGTGAGAATTTGTCCCTAAATTATTGGCACCGTTGGATCTATGACCACGATTCTTTCTCAACTTTAAACTTGTGACTCACACATGGTAATTTTTTTATATCCCTAATCACAAATTTACCTTAATCTTGAAACAAAAATTAAAGGTATTTTTCACCCTCATGTATTTTTCAGAAACTTCACGTTTGCTACCTTTGTTGTTTGAGATTCAGGGAATTCGGTGTTTAGTTTGCGTGGATCACCATGTCATTTTGAGTGAGTCCTTATTCCCACTAAATTGAATTCCCACAGGATCCTAATTACGACAAATATATCAGGTTAAAAAAGAGTGGTTGAGCAGATATTGCAGATCTTGTAAAAACTTTGAATATTGTTCCTGTCTAGTGACGGGTTTGAAAAATAAAAGCTGACAGTGATGTAATGGACTTTTACAACAAAGAGGGGTTTCATAATCCCCCTTGTTCATTGTGTGTTGAAAGGACATAATGATGGTTTCCAGAGCCTTGAGTCCTAAGTCAGCGATCATACTCAACTCTGTTCCTCATCTCCCTCCTCAGCTGGGTAATTATTTCCTCCGTCCAACGCCACCGTCTAATCTCTGGTATCTACAGAATCTGTGCGACTGTGATTAACACAGTGTTTGACATTCTGAGTCAGTTCGCTCAGGCTTAGAGGATTGATGTGCCCTTCTAGGAAAAAGACAGAGGGTGCAGCACACAGAGAGACTGAGGGACACACCGCCCGTTGTTTGTGTGTTTTCCAGGCAGGAGCGACGTGTCAGCTGAACCCCCTTTTGTCTCCAAAAGGTCAGCCTATCAAGGATTTCAAAACCAGTCTTATTTTTAGATTGACCTTCATGCATTTTTCAGTTTATACTGTGGATTTTGAAAGTGTCTCCCGGACTCAAGAATTACCATTCGCTGACCTCTCACTCTCCATCAGAATTTTTAAGTTCAAATTTGAAAAACTACACCACGTTTCGCTGGTAAGTGTGAGCGCCTTGGTTGTGTCTCTGGTTGAACCAAACGTCCTCGGAGACGACCTAAACATCGGCAAGTTCGCTGCTTTACACGCTCCCTCTTTATTCATTTATTGCCTCGCTGTCAAATTAAGCAGCATCTCGCAGCATCGGTAGCATCTGTGCTCCATCTCTCTCAGGTTGTGGCTCTCCCCGAGATCTGCCCTGCATCTAAAAATAGAGGGAGGAGAGGCTGATTTCTCCTCCCTGGAGACAGATCAATAACTGATGATTGAGACGGAGAAAGAAAAGGAGGACAGGAGGAGGAGGAGGAAAGCGAAGGAGAGGATGACGATGAACAAATATGGCAGAATTTCCTGAGAGTGGATTTCGTAGGAAACGTGAGGATGTGGGAAGTTGGTTGGTTGGTTGGTGTTTACTGGGGATTAGATGTACAGTAAGTGTGTGTGTGTGTGTGTGTGTGGCCTATATAACTTTGTTGTGTGGGTGGAAATATGTGTTTCTGTTGTCCTGGCTGTGTAGGTTGGTGTGTATCTGAACAAATGTGTGACTGTGTGTGGGAATTTGTGTGTGTTTGTTTACATACATGGATTGTGTTTGCCTGCCCTATATAATGTGTTACATATTTGCACAGTTATCATGGAAATGTTTCTTCCTCTTCTCCTGGGTGAGTGCAGTATGTGTGGATATACGCTGCAAAAGAAATTTAGGAAAGTCATAATTTCTGATTCTAGGATGATGAAATCTGTTCACAGTTAAATTATCCTGTCAAGCAGCAAATACACTTGGTTATTTAACATGTTGCAGGGTAACTGGTCTTGATTTGTATTCAGTCTATATTTCAGCTCCAGCTGTCAAGAAACAAGACTGCACTATAGTGAGGCTTGTTTCCTGTCAGCTCTGGCTGAAAAATAGGTTGAAAAACAAGATACAGTGAATTGAAAGAGAGTGACTCTCTTGAATTTCCTTTTTCTTACAGTTTGCATCCACACACACCAGGTGCAGACTTTGATCTTCATTTTTGCATTTTTAACTTAATTTTCTGGATAATTAAATAATAATTATTGTCATATCAACAACTATTATCCAACTAGATTTTTTTTATTATTCTGGAGTTCAACAACCATCAAACTGCAACACCTACGATTTGATTCCTGGGCAGATGCCATGCTGGTGGGTTTTGTGTCCTATTTGCATCGTTGCATCTTCATTGCTACTATCATGCATTCAAAAAAATGTTGACGTCAAAAGTGAGTTTAATGTTTCAGCAACAAATTATTACTTGAATGAAAAAGACTGGTCTCTAAATATAAGCATTTTTAACTCAGGATTGTTTTTGGTGCCTTCCAGAAAACCTATGACACAAATCGTTGCTTACTCTTCATTTTAAAAGAAGAAATTTCACTGGTTAACACAACAGTTGTTTTAGACGAGGAGTTTCATCAGTGTGTTTATTTAGCTCTGTGTGTCGGCGTGTGCGTGCATGGAATGTATGCGAGACAATGCTTTTGTTGCTGTGCACATTAAAGTGTGTTTGTGTGTGTGTGTGTGTGTGTATTAGTGAATCTCTCCTCCATGCTGGGCCATCTGCTCTAGAAGATAACACACACATTAGCCCCTCAGATCGAAGCAAAACAAGCGCTCTCCAGCTCTCGCCGGCTGGCTGAGGATTACTAGTTTATATTACCTTTAAGTCTGCTCTGAGAACCTGTTAATGTGTTTTCATATTTGCCTCCTGCTGCAGTGCACAAGCTGCAGTGTCATCATCTAAATGTCACAGGAGCCCACTTAACCCTCAACCGGGGGCTCCTGAATTCATCTGCAGGCTGTGATTGGAGTTAAGGGACGATTCTGCTGTGATTGGACTTCTCCACTTATAGCTGCATTTGTATTAATATTTCATATACCCACCGATTGAACTGGTGTCAAGTACGTTTGGAGATTTTCCACCAACTCTGCTGCTTTGTGGAGCCCTCTATTCTGCTTTAGCTCATTATTTTGGTGCAGTTCACCACATTTTGTTTGCAGAAATGAGCTGGATCACTCGGACTAATGTTTAAAAAATGTATCCTGCAACGTGTAAACACCTTTGTCTTATCACTCAACTGCTGTCTTCAATGTGAACTGGAAGCATTAACCTTGTAGCTCTGCACCTACATTCATACTGAAGGTAGAAGACTTGCTTTTAATCAGCTTAACCAGCCAGTGCTCTAATTTTGTGGGAAAGGGGAAGCCAGTAATTGTAATTTGCTCTAAAAATACTCTTGTAATCACTCTTCTGAACTACATGGTTCAATTTCTATTGCGAGTTCTGTGGTCAAATCAAAATACATTCAGTTCTTAGAGTATCTGTTTCAGTCTCATCGTGTGAATCCATCTCTCTTCTCCTCTTCCCTGGACAATCTCGCTCTTTCTCTCTCTCTCACCCTCCTCCCCCCTTTCTTTCTCTCTCATTAGATCAAAGCCACACAGAAGTATTGTTGAACACGACTCCCTGCCTGCCTGCACTGAAGCCAGAATAACAAAGAAACACTCATCACACACACACACACACACATATACACACACTGGTTTTTTGATGCGTTTATATACGATACAGATATTTCAGCTTGTGTGTAAGGAATAGTTAGATTTTAAGGTTGCAAAAAAAACCCAAAAAAAGAAACAGTATGGGCATCAAGTTAATATGACTGTTCTGGTTCTGGCCTTTTATCCTTACTAATAAATATATTATATCTGGTTTGAACATCTGTACACAAATTAAAACAACAACAACAACAACAACAACAACAAAAAACAACAATTGGAGCTATCATCTCCCTGCTCTGTCAGTGACACAAACACAGGATCATATGCTCCATGGCAATGGTTGCCGCCCTCTCCGGCTCCAGGAAACCAGTGATTACTTGTTGATGTAAAACACATCTGTACTGATGCACCACACAGGAATCCTGCTACAGACACAATATTCAAAAAAATGTTTAATTAGCACAGTGTAAACTCATTTGCCTTATATGTGTTGTTCATTCATAAGAACAGGTCGCACATCTGTATATTTAAGATTTAACTTTCCTTTGGCACCCCTTCCAGGCACTGATCCATACTTTGTATATTATAGTAGCTACTCTACCACATGCTATGTTGCTCTATATTGAGCAGTACAGAGATTCCAGACGCCCCTTTGCATCATCGCTGATGGGTCTAAAGTCGTGCAACACTAATGTTGGCATCTAGAAATAGGACTGTGGGACTCCATGGAATTGTTAACAGATGGTATTGTGCATGTTTATGTTGTGTATATGCTGTTTCTATATATATTTTTTATTTCCTCTTGTTTGTTTTGGCCCTATTTTATATATCTCCCTATTTATACTGCTTTATTACCGTATTTTCCGGACTATTGAGCGCACCTGTCTATAAGCTGCTATTGAATTTATTCAAACAGTTTCATGTGGTCCACTCTGACCGGGTCTGATGTGACGACGCTAAATGTATCGGCGGCACGGAGCTTGCTAGCTTGTAAAAAGCCAATGAGCTTCGTGCCGCTGATACATGAGAAACACCGGTGTTTAAGTTGGAAAAAAGGAGCGGCTTATAGTCCGGAAAATACGGTACTTTATTGTGACTAAAATGAGTATCTTATCTGATGTCATGGACGCTACAGAATAATCACTCCATTCACATTTCACAACCAAGCACTCAGAAGTTATGT
>OOFC01002079.1:45874-73514 GCA_900323345.1 Pseudochromis fuscus | reverse complement strand
ACAAAAAAAAAAAAAAAAAAAAAAAAGAAGAGATGCACAAATACAGCAACAACTATCACAAAAATACAAGACAGACAATCCGATCGCAGATGTTTCTGTGTTCTGTACAAAATACTTACACCTGCACAACAACGTACAAAGGAAATAAACATGAAAGAATTCACATCATAAATTATGGTTTTGTGAAATTCAAAAGAATTCAAGTATTCTCTTTCTTCGGACAGTTGAACATATCCAAACTGCGCTTCTTTAATTTTTCTCTTACAAAAAAACATAAAAAGTATTTCGAAGTGAAAGCAGAATGTTATTATCTCCTTGAAAGTTTTTTTTTCTTGTTTTCTTTTTTCTTAAACACGTAAATGTGCACTAGAAAATAATAATAATAATCAGCATCAAACAGTCTCGAAGGTTAATACAAAAATCCAACAAAGTGATAAATATGAAGAGGAGAGAGAAGAAGGGGTCATCGTGTGGATTTGGTACATCTGTGCTGTCCATGTTACTAGTGGTTATTAGGCTTGTTTTCTCACTGCAGTCCACATTATTGTTCTTTGCTGCTGTCGGTCTTTTCTTTGTTCATTTTCTTCATCTTCATTCGCCGGTTCTGAAACCAGATTTTGACCTGCCTCTCAGTCAGATTGAGCACCCTGGCGACCTCGTATCGGCGGTCTCTTGTAAGGTACATATTGAACAAAAACTCCTTTTCCAGTTCGAGAGTCTGGTACTTTGTGTAAGGACACCGCTTCTTCCTTGTGGAGCGGGCGTGTATCCAATTTGCCACAGGGTTATCTGCAAATAAAAAAAAAAAAACATTATAATAAAAAACACAATAATGAAAAACTAGGGCAACACTGTGACATTTTAACAGCCGTGACAATAACATAAAACTCACTAAGTGTTTTTAGTTTGTGAATTTAAAGTCTGTGGGGCTTCACCTTAAGGTGCCACAGCCTGAAAACAAGGTCAACTCCTGCACACGTTTGGTGTTTACAATTAAAAGCTAAAGCTGACAGTAAACATTTTGAGGAAAGACTCAGCCTTACACTACCCAAAGCCTCGACTGATTTGCTTCCTTGTCCCCTTAACTTGTGAGTAACACCGTCGTAAAATACTCAATGCGCTTATTCACTTTATTGGCCCATAAAATGGCCCGTGGTTCAAGCCTTTACAGGTCCGTGGTGAAAGTCCTCGAGTATGTCCCTACATTCCTCAAGTTGGCTGGAAGAGTCATGTGAATTTGTTTTGGACCCAGAGTTGAGAGCAAAATTGTCATATGCATATAATCTTCTCACCATTACGTGGGCGAATTATGTATCTCACCACTGGGAATCAAATAGAGCCAAAATGTGGATTTTCCTCTCAGGATGGGCCTGCATGTAAAAAAAATATTGGCTTATAGGGCTTGATGTGCCGTCATTAAAGGCACGGGGTCATAATATAGTCGTAAAAAATGCACCATATGGCTTTAACTGATGCATATTGATTCATATGTCGGGTGGACACCTTGCGTGTTTTTAACATTATGCAACATCCTTCCCAAATTCAACGTCTTCCTGTAGGTTTGAGTCCATGTTTACAACCCCGTCTGGTTTTATAGCCCCAATATTAGCCTAGTAGCATTTGTCTTTTATAGTACCTAAAGCTTTCCCCCCCTAAAGCAGAGGCGATTCAGAGTTGAGCTGAAAGGGAGGATGAAACTGCTTATAATTTCTCTTTACGCATGACGTTAAAATGCCTCCAAGCAAAAGCAGGAAAAAAAGAAAGTCCTAACAGGCTGTAAAGGAAAAAAAGACCGTGGACTTACTGGGATCTAGCTCCGGCTTTTCGTCTTTATGTTTCCCTGAAGCCACGAGCTCCGACTCGGGAGAGGGGATATTCAGCTGCGTCTTGTCTCGCATGTCAGTGGATGAGCAGTACAGATAATCCGTGTAGGTCCGTCCGCTGGAGCTGAGACACTCGCCGGCTCTGTGCTCCTGAAAGGCGTCGGGCTTCAGCCCATAGTGCCTGCTGTTCCCCGGATAGCCATGGAAAGGCACGGCGCCTGATATCGGCTCCAGCCATGACCGCATATACCTCGAGTCTGTGCCTAAGTGAGGTTGGTGACTGTATGGATGGTAAACCACTGATGACTGGGAGTGTACGGGGGCCCAGGAGGTGGAGAAGACGGGTGCCTTGGGTGCGAAGCTGCAGGAAGGATAGTCAGCACACTCCGGTACTAGGGACGTCGGACGAGGGCCGGCTGGGTGCGAACCGGGCGCCGAGAACCGAGTTGCAGCAAGGACATCCTCGTTTTCATGGTTGATCAAGGAGTCCACATAATAATTACTTATGGGACCCGTGGTCGACATGTCGAAGCCTCCCCGACTCTTTTACATGCATCCGATTATTATATGGAGTGTATGTGTACTTTTTTATCTAGCCATAGAACAATCAAGGCAGGTAATTATTTCTCAACGCTCCCCTGGCTGCGATTGGCTGCCTCAATGACACGTGATTATATTTACCCCCACAAAAATTGTACAGTGGATCAATGCGCCACTTATCCTGGGATACCAATGCACATAAATCGGATTTAAGAATGCACTCTTTCACTCCGTTACGCGGACTTAAAAAGGTAACTCCAACAACAACGACGCTCCTTTTTGAGAAAATCTGCTTTTGAAGCGCAGGGGACTGGATCTTTCTGAGGGCGCAGTACAGACCTGCGCACACTACGTCTGAAGCACGGCACTATTTGATGGTGTAATCAATCTCTGTCTGGCAAAATCTGCCGTAGCCCCACGCTATTGCAATGGATAGTATTACAGCATTAAAGTGTTTATTGAATTATAGCCTCGTTTTATCTGTATCAAAGCAGCAGCACATTTGAGAAAGTGAAGGTTTTATAACTTCCTGTACATAGCTGTTTATTTCTTAATAGAGAGAGAAAAAGCCTCCACAGTAGCTCCATGCAGGCTGAACAGTAGAGAGAGGGGGAAGCAGAGAGGACCAAAAAATACGGGACGCAGGATACAACAATAATAAAGTTTGCACCGTTTTAACGAGGGCAAACCAAACATTTCCTAAATGGGATCTGCGGAGATAGGAGAGGAGGGGATTCAGATTCTTGACAAGCAGCCCACTACAGCGGGCTATATTCGGCTAGTGACCGTTCATGTTTTTATGCCCATCAATAAATTTTAACGAGGACCATTTGATTGTTCATAAACGTGTCGTTAATAAGACTGCATCCGAGTTCTTCGCTTGACATAAAAGCCATCATCACTGTGCGCATGTGAAACAATTCATATTAAAAAAAAAACAAGCAAAGGCCCGAAGAAGGCAGCAGAGAGGATAAAGAAGGAGGAGGTAAAAGGGTTCGTTAAAGAGCTCAACTCCATGAAAGCTTTAATAACAGGGATAATGTTACTGTTGTATCCAGTGGCACGAGTTTGCTGTTTTGCTCAACAATGCAACAGAGTAGCTTGTCAGTCAGTAGGCTGTGAAACAACCCTGAACTCCCCAGCAAGAGATGAAGCAAATTACACAATATACGATGAAAGAGGGAACCAAAGAGCGTCATACGGACACACAATCCGACAGAGAAGCTCCAAGTGCTCAAATGCACTGCGGATAGCTTGATGAATTATTAAATCCTAAAAGCTGCGCACGTACCTCATTGGGTATGTTTTATCCACAATGTTTTATTTTTGGTGTGAGGTGTATCCAAGGCCAATTGGCCCCATTTGGGCGATATTTATGATTCCTTGCGTAATGGCTGTGTGGATGTCCCTTTTTCTTTTATTATGGAGCAGCAGTTTGCAAATGGGGGGCATGTTTAAAGAAAAAAGAAAAACGGTGAATTATTGGAACCTTTACGACGAGAAATCTGAATAAGAGTGTTCAGACCTGACAGTTGATATGTGTAAAAGTGAAATAATGGTACCTATAGTTGTATGTTATATATTGCTAAAATGATCTGGGCTCAAACTGTGTGCCATACATTGCAAAATACAAAATGACAGTTTAACAAACGAGAGCAAAAAAAAAGGGCAAATGTCAAAAAATAAATCCCACATTACATCTGGTAAGTACATGTAGGAGTGTGTAGTGCATCTGTTTGGAAAAGAGAAAGTGTTGAGATTTGAAAACGAGCCTTCGTCATCGCCAAGCTTCAAGGATTAAATGGCATCACTAATTATCCAACATCCAACTTTAGTCAAAATAAATTCTTTCACTTGGACATTTACTGATGTAATTCTCCATATCTTGGCTCCGTGGTGTAAGAAAAAAACAAATGTATTCAGTATTTACGCATTGGGAAGTGCCATAATTGTCCTGGCAGCTGAGTTCAGATTCAAGCATGAAATTTAAAAGGCCAGACGCCAGACCTTAACCCGGATCACGCCAAACGGTGTCCTGGTGTGCGGGTGCTGATGAATGCGCAAAAGTCTGAGCCGAGTTAAATATTTGCCCGCATGTTTACAGAGAGAAAGCAGTTTAATAGATTTACTATATTAAATCTGTTCGTTTTAAAGTTGTTTGTTTTCTCCAGGTCGAAGGTTTATGTCCGTTTATTCCACTGCTGCAAGTAAAGCACAATGAAATACTGCATGGTGACCATTTATTACCATAACATATGCTCATATAAATTCACTATATGCACTGTATTAATGTTTACAATAATCCACTGAGATCATTTATATTGTTTTGGGTGTAAGCGTATGCGTCCGTCTGTGAGTGTGTGTATGTGTGTGAGAGAGAGATACTGTGTGTGTGTGTGTGTGTGTGTGTGTGTGTGTGTGTCATCCATGAGAAGTATGTAAATTCTTTTTATAATATCAATTCAACTGTTTTGTCCGCTTTAATGTGCTACTGGTTAATAAAAACATAAGATCGCTAAATAATTCTTGTCATTGTCGTTTCTTATTTTTAAGTTTCTGTCATTTTCATCAGTTTTTTTCTTAACACAACTACAGCTGCACCTCTAATATTTAAGATCATATTTAAAATAGCACCTTTACAATTGTCTTTATGCTATTTTGGTCCTTCTTTAACATTTTACTTTGAAACACAGCTTCCTGTGGTCAACATAGCAGAAGTAGTGTTTGTGGTTGAACATTTGTGCTCTAATATTACAAATACATATGGTAACAAATACTGGAAGTTGATAAAGCAACTATAGATGAAGGCAAATGATACGAAACTGTGGGATTTTGACCCTATGCTCGTCTATGGCAAAGTCGGTTGTACCTCTGTGGTCTAAAAATCACGTGTCTTCATACTCATGCGCCTGATGACGCCTCCTTATCCCCAGACTGTCCAAGATTACATTGATCCTATGTTGTGTTTTCATTGTAGTATAATTCAGGGTTATTGTGGAGCCCTCCCACATCTTCCAAATGCTAAATAATTCATCGTGTTTACGTGGATATTGAGCCAATGGCAAGAACAACAATGGCTCAGACTGGCGCTATGATTCCGCCACAATTTAAGTCTTATTCTGACATTTCTTTTGCATTTCTATGCCCCAAAATTACCAAATAAATTACTGAGAAACCTCAAAAAAACAGGCCGATGGTTGCATGTGAACACATACTAAAGCGAACAATACTGTTTTTGTTTTGGATAGAGGTCTTTTACGCACAGCCTGGAGTGGTTAGATATCCAGTGGAGGCTAAAGGACAAAAACCTGACAGTGAGTCACACTTTGGGTGTATCCGAGCTGCCGCAGTGCACAGACGCTTTATATTAATAAGACATTACTGGCAAACTGACCCGTCCTTATACACTCAGCTCCCCATCTTTTAATCCAGTAATCACGTTTCACCTAACTGTTTTTGCTCGTACAGTTTTCAGGTATAATTTGAAGGAAATATAGTCATTTAGGGAGGTGCAGTTGAGCTCCTGAATTCATCCGCAGGTAAACAAATCTATATAAAGTATAAATACTAGACTGGACTTTGAGAAACAGCAGATCTCTGGGTTTGTATCCTTACAATCATAAAGCGGACAGAGGCTCGAGAGGCTGATCAAGCTGAAATTATATCCTGTATATGTTAAGGTAAAGGTGATTAATCCTCATTGTCAAGTGAGTCACCACTTTGTATTTTCTTTTATCTGTACAACCAGGCTGTGTTGGCGCAGGAGCAGCGATTTAAGCTGTGCGTTGCGACATGACTTTCTTTTATTAGACGTCTGCGTTCATATTTGCTGGCTTCTGTGTAATGGTAGCGGGTAAGGACGCGTTGTCTAGTTCTGTTAAATGAGAGCTATTATTAAATGTAATTATAAATCTCTAAGCAATAGCACCAACAAATAAGCAGAGCAAATTTGCCAAGAAAATTTTAGCCCTAACGGACTTTTTCTCTCTCTCACGCACAGACACATTCATTGTTTAGTTTCCAAAATGACACATATGGACCAAGTGCGTAAAGTCCTCATGGGGAAAATCTTAAATTGATATTACAAATTATTAGGCAATTTAATGGGCTGACACAGACACAAGACATCACATTGTAGTCAGCTGAAAGGCCAAAAAAAACTACCTGCATCCGCCCTATAACTGGATTTATTGAAGCTAACCGCTGCTTCTTGCAGCTTCAGCCAAAGCAACATCTTACTGGAATAAATTCTCCTCAATTAAATTCAAACACAGCCTCAACTAATCCCTGCTTTCCACCACAACTTCTGAGACCTAGTGCTAATCAATACAGATACTTTCATGGTGAATGGGTCACGCCGCCATCAGCTACAAGTCTATTCGCTTATAAAAAGGCGCAGTCGTTTCTGTGGAAACATCATCACGAGCTCCTAAATTCAAAAAGAAGAACTTGTGTCATATTTTTAAAGTATTAAAGCTTTGATTAAAAAAATTATTCCCAATTATTAACCAGAAAGAAAAATGTTAAACACAGACACATTTTTAGATCCATTTTGCAACACAATTTTAAAAAAGTCTCAATATTTTCCAGAGAAAGAAAGTTAATGTGCCCTGTCTCCTGGTTTAATCTCTAAGCTTTCAAAAAATGTTACAAATCAAGTCCGAGGTGCTAATTATGCCCATATTTCCTGAGAAAAACCTGATAGATGTCGGAAAAGAAGGTGCCAAAAAAAGAAAAGCGGTTAGCATATTTGGTTCATGTCTGATCATGCCAGTGCCAGCAACACATTTTGAGCTGTCCCAAGGAAGTGGCTGTCTAAAGGCTTCAATTCCTGGGCGCCACTACAAAGTGAAATAAATGACTTTATGTGTATATGGTTTTAGGGTGAATCTGTGCAGCTCTCGGGGCTGTTTCCAGCGCTGTAAAGTCTTTGTCACTGATGCATTCCAAGGGAGACACTCATTCACTGAGCTGAATGAAAGTGACTTTGGATTCCAGACTGTCTCTTCCAGTGGGAAGACTAGCGCCAAAAGGAGGGGCTGAGAAAACAAGGGGAGATAGTGACCAGCACAAACACTTGGACTGTTTTGCAGGGAAAAAAGATGCTGACTGTGCCACAAGAACAAACTCCTTCATATATAAGTTTTCTTTTACATTTCTATTTAAGGACAGTTTCAACAATGATAAAACACTTTTTATTCATAATATTGTTTTTAATCAAATAATTTAAGGTAACTATAATAATATAAAGTACTTGTGACGGTCACTGATTCACTGGAGTGCAATAACGGTTTCCAAAATGAAATTTGCTAATAGGTGTCAAACAATCAAAGCTAATTAATTTAAGTAATGTTAGAGTTATTAGACTAAAATTTTGCACTGAAAGTGTTGTAGTTTGCACCACAAGAAGATAGAAGATCCAAAAATCTATAAACTTTGATGATAAAAATGAAGGCAATGCAAGTGTCCCCGTTAATGGACCGAGAAAAATAAAACCTTTTGGCAATCTTCAAACTGTGTGGTACAAAAAAAAGTGAAGTATGACAGAAACCTTATTCTTTATTGAAGAAAAAGTAGGATTTTGCACGAATTAGCTTAGATAATACGAAACAGGCCTCAACAAGTAAATTGTGATTTTAACGGAGTAATTTCTGTCAGTCTACGTGTTGAAAGAAAACAATCCCCTATAAGCTTTACCCTGGATCGTATGATGATCGCATATGATTTAATGTGAGTCTACCTCTCAGGGTAAAACTTTTCAGCAAATTGGAATTGCACGGCATTTTGGTTCAAAGCCTTTTATAGCAGTCATGCGTTAGCACTGAGAAGAAATGAAGACCACTCAGATAAGATCATAAGAAAGTCAATACGCATCCATTTTCTGTTATAGACCCGGATTCGTTCGGCAGATTAAATTAATGAGTCAAATAAATGACATGTATCTGTCTGGCCACTCATCTCTCCATCTATCTATTTCATCATAAAACAGCTGAAACCCCGAAACCTAAGAGCGACAGCCAGCGATGACAGATGCAATACAACGCAGTCTAAAACTTTACCCCATGTTGTTTACAACCTATTCTCCTTGTGAGAGCCTCAGAAGGTTTTACAGCCCACCACAAAAAATAACAGCAAAGAAAGAAAACGTCTCTGTCCAAGGTATTGCAGCTCAGTTCATTTACAATGCCATTTGCGGGGACCTGGGTGACTATAGGGGGTAATTCAGCGGAAATTGTGCCCTTGATGAAGACGAACTGACGTAATCAAGGCAGTTTCTTGTTGCCGAGCCAGGAAGCCAACCCCAACAACATGAAACTACCTAAACCACGCTTCAGCTTCGCGCAAAAGGGGGTTAAAATCCATGGAAAGGACAATGCATGCACAAGCCAAGTGAGGATTAACACTATCCACCACAGAGAGAGGATAAAAAGGCGAGTACCAACACAAGAAATGCACCACAAGGCTGCAATCACACTGCTCTTTTAAACATTGCTTCATGTCTTTACTTGTTATCTCGTAAAAAAGAGAAAAAAAAAACGTGCCAGACTAATTTTATTACTCTTCTAATTCCATAAATAGCATAAAGCACCAACTGTGTATTCAGCTGTTCAGCAAACGTTGCTTAAAATGTTCAGCAAGTATCCGGGAATTTATTGCAAAAAAACAACAACCAGCCAAAAACATTAGGATTCAAGACAGAAGGAGAATCAGCAGCAGCACGCTGATTAGACAACTTCATGTAAACTATCGACATGAGCAGGCGTGCACCATGCGTGCCATATGAGCTGTCAAGCCAGCTCCTCCTGACAGATGTGGCACACTTTCCAAAACAGGAAATAAAAATATTACGCACAAAAAAACGAGGTCCTACCTTCACTCGCTTCCTGCAGACGCCTTCCAGGTGCGCTTTGTTATCCACGTGTTTGCCGTGATGCTTTGTTATTATTGTTCCAGCAGCCGTCGCGGTCGCTGTCCCCTTTTTATCCACCATCTTTCTTATCTCCTGCTCCCGTGAAGCTCCATTATCCCCGGGTGGAGGCGGCTGCTCCTTCCAGCCCAGCGCCTCGGCTAGGATCCTGCACATTGCAGTCTCTGCTGTGTGGATTAGCCCTCCTCCACACACACCTTTAAACGCATCTTTACTGCTGCAGCACATTATATTTGCAGATCATAAAATCCACCCCCAACGCTTTCCAGGGCGAACCTGACATTAGAATTTTATGACCTTGACTTACTGTGGTCACCTGGATAATATTTAAATCAACGTTATGGTCTCTCACTTCTATTAAAACTGCCATGATCCCCTTCTCTCATCCGCAGTGTCTCTCCCTCCCTCTCAATTTCACTACTATGCCAGGGGAAGGACAAAGTTGGTAATACCTTTCCATTTCGCCCTCCTTTTATTGTTTTGGAATCGTTTTGCCATGACATGGCTTAATATCATCTTGTGCATGCACATTACACTGCACGGAAAATGCCACAGCAACAGACACCAACGAAGAAGCTGCACAAGTGGCAAAACATTCATTATAGCTCAGCAAAGTGAAACTGCTTACATGCCACTAGTTATTTATAGAGTGCTTGAGATTGCCTCCCTCCTTTCCTTTGGTTCGTGTTATATTATAATTATCATTACAAGGTAATAGCACCTTACTGTTCCAATGCTGCTTCAAGTGTTCACCTGGAACTCAAGCCTGCAAGTTGCAGCGTTTTCAGTGTTCGAATAGGAAGGCACGCTGTGTGTGTGTGTGTGTGTGTGTGTGTGTGTGTTGGGTGTGTGCGTAAAGAGAAAATTGACAAATGATTATTGGATACATTACAAAAATGACACATGCATGCCTGTCTAAATCTATGCCTGCCGTGTTTATGCATGTGTGAGGGTGTGTGTGTATGTGTGTGAATGTCAATGTGTGTGTAGATAAAAAAAAATAATAAAAAATAAAAAAGATGGGGTGTGGGGGGGTCTTCACGAGTAGTTGTAAACCGCACTCTGCTCCCTTTCTCGGTTCTCTCTGCTCAGCTTCTTCAGCTTCATGCGTCTGTTTTGGAACCAGATCTTGACCTGTCTGTCGGTCAGGTTGATACTCCGGCTGATCTCCAGGCGGCGCTCCCGAGACAGATACATGTTGAACAAGAACTCCTTCTCCAGCTCCAGCGTCTGGTGCTTTGTGTAGGGACACCGCTTCTTCCTTCCACTTTTGGCTTTCAACCAGTTTCCCGCTGTCTTTTCCGCGGATAAATCATCTACCGGAGCAAGACAAGAACACAAACAATCAGCAACTGCAGCCAAATCCTGACAGTCGTTTTGTACAGAGACCGTGCGCAGCTCTCCAACATCCATCAATACCCCTGGATGCTACGTACACGCCCATATCTTAAATGCACATTCAGCACCGTTCAAATGGAGCAAAATGAGTAGTTTAGAAGAACAACTTCACCTGTGTGTGGACTCGTCGTTGTCGCTGGAACAAATGAACAACCCTGAACATTTTTTTTTTGGCCACAACTCCTACTGTCTGCAAATTGCTTTTGTGTGATGTACAACTATAATTAGATCAAATCAAACCAGGGTGTGTAAGCACTTCTTTTGTCTATGTTGGACCTCAGACTCCCATAAAATTTTATTACCTTTGCACACCGGAGCCAAATGAAATTTTTTGGAGGTTCATCTCAAAACAAAAGGAAGTCTCTGTAGCACGATACCACACAGAGAGAGAAAAATGAAGACAGACACAAGGCATCGCCGGATTAGCAGGGAAACTGAAATCACACTGCTGCACATTGAGCATTGAGTTAATTTCTTGATTAGCTTGCAGACTCCAGGGAATAACGCCTCTCGTACACACACACACACACACACACACACCCAACATGCAGGTTACAGTAATAATTACCCTAATGTGAACACTCAGTGTGTGGCCCACATTTAATCATCAGCAAAACATTTAATTCTGTAATATGGGATCAACACGACAGACACACACACACGCACACACTGCTGTCACCTATACTTTCTAATTAAATAATTAAATTAAAAATTAAATATAGAAGAGCTTGTTGGTCGTTTTGTACGAGGCTGTTTGTTAAATCTGTAAATTACAAGATGAAACTAATTTTAAGTAAGAGCTAAAGCAAAATATGCAACAATATTAGCAGCAGTTTATTAGAGGTAGACCTATAATAATAAAAATTATAAGAATAAGAATAAGAATACAGGTGTGTTTAAAACATAAAAGTAACGGAGCGTTATTATTTGATGTAATTTAAATTTAATTCACTCGTTAATTTACTCGTTAAAAATGTGGCACATCTCTATCAACCTGCTAATGTTAGCATGAAGGGAAAAAATCTGTCATTGTACAATAATCATGTTTTCAAAGCAGGAGTGAACTGTCGTGAATCGTCGTTACTTCGACGCAGAAAAGTCTAAATGCAATAATTATATAAGTTTGTTAAATTGAATTAATTCAGAGAAAAGTCTCTTGGCGGCTGTTGAAAATAAAAGCATAAAAACAAAAAACACCGCAGTGATAAAAGGTTTTAAACTGTGGAGCTAAACCGTGGGATCCTGTTTTGGCTTTAAATGTGAATTTTAACGCGTAAAATAGTTGATGTTTAAAATGATTATGTCTCAAAATGTAAACGACCCATGTAAGAGAGAGCGGTGTGTGTGTGTGTGTGTGTGTGTGTTGTGTGTGTTTCTATGTGTCTGTTGTGGTTGTGTGTGTGTGTGTGAGTGTATATGTGTGAGAGAGAGAGAGAGAGAGAGAGAGAAAGAGAGAGAGAGGGAGACAACGTGTTTATTTCAATGATAACTGCCCATCTCACATTCTCACATTAATGGAAAGGTGTTAAATGCCACGGGCACCATAACCCCTGCTAGGCGAGGCTGTCAACTGTCCATACTGCCCATATGAGTGCAATCAAGCACACATCTGCATTATAAGACCATGACACCAACACTAACTGCAACACATGCAAAGAAAAAACAAAAACTTATTATTAATGCACGTTTGGAATAATCCAAATCTAAGTGTGTACGACTGTATCTGTGTGAATGTTGCAATGCAGATGTGTGTGTGTACATGTGTGCGTTAGGAGGGTGGGAGGTTGAGGGGGCGTAAAGTAATGGAGTACCTTTTAATTCTCCGTCCGAGTTATCTGAGCAGCTGTCAGTCTTGGCCTTCTCTTCATTCCTGCTCTGACTCTCATCTGTTTTAGAAACCTCTCTCGCTGCTTCCTGCGCCGATTTGCTGCAACTTATTGTCGATTCTGCTGCTGCTGATTCAACAGATGTCGCCAAGTGGGTCAGAGAGAAGCCGGAGGGGAACCGCTGGTCGTCCTGCTGCGGCCTCTCTCCGTTGTACACCTGGAAACAGCCGCTGGATGAGGCTGCAGTTTGCTCAGGCCGGCAGCTATTGTCCCCCAGCCGGATGTAAGTGGCTGACTCTGTTGTCTGTTTCCCCTTATTGCTGTCATCCTGATAGAGGCAACAAAACGCCTCCTCTTTGACGCTGCCCGCTGGAAACGAGCAGGACTGTGAACATTGGGCAACAGGTTGTTCGCCCCTGCTGGTTTTGGATCCTGGAGTCCATGAGGCCAGCTGTGTTGACAGGTAGGGCGCATCCTGGAAGCCGCTGAGCGTCAGACCGCCCGGAGAAACCTCGTCTCGTTTGGAGAGTGAAGAAGGTCCAACCTTCCCAATGTTTCTCATCACTGAATATCCGTATTCTGCAGCTGAGTGGATGTACATTCCGGGGCTGCTGGAATAACCCTCACCCCGGTAGGAAGATGATCCTCCCATTAAGGAATCCATCAGGAAGTTACCGGGCGCTATGTTATTCGGACATGACATTTTTGCATTTGGCAACACAGGGATCGTTTTGGTTTGTTCCACTGGTCTGAACTACGGGATTTCTCCAGGAGAATCAGGACAGTAGGATGCTGACATCTTTTGGAGGGGGGTGCAAAAATATCAGTAACATAATTATGGATGCTTGGAGACATGTCATGTGAGTTTTAGACCAATAGCGGCGTGGAAGTGGCCTTGATGCTCCAGACTGACGTGACGTCAGCGCGGTCAAGTTGGGAAACCTGGAGGGTTTTTGATGGAGCAAGAGCGCCACCCAGCGACCAACTGCTGGTCAGAGCAGCAGGCCTGCTCCAGGAAGAACAAAGGACGGCTGCTGCTGCGGCAGGGATTTTTTTAAGGTACTCACTACGTGGCGTTTTAAGATTTTCTTTCTATTTCAACACAAAAACTTCAGATGTTTGACAGAAAATTGATTCAATCATCGTGTGACTTCTTGTCGGTTTCGCTCCAGTGCTGCATGTGGAAATGAAGCCATCGAGGATCTGTCAATAGTGCAGTTTGTGTCACACTTCTTCTTGTTTGTTTTCATCGTTTTTGCTCTGTTGTTTCCACAGATTTAGTAAGGTAAGCGTCACATAGACGTGTTATTTATAAAAGACAATCACAGACGAAATGTGATGATGTGGTTATGGGTGACAAACAGACAAAACAATCATAGTAATGGCGTGAAGTAACGTAAAAAAGTTCATTTCTTCATTTGACCTGCTTAATTTAGGACAATGATATTTTCCAGAAATGTCTTTTACTCGTGCCTGAGGTGGAGATAAGTAGTAGTATGTTTGTTGCACATCTACATGAACCTGGACTTTAATTTGGACCTCAGATTATTTACACTTCTCTTCATATGCACCGCAGGTCGTGCAAGTAAATTAAATCTTACTAGACCAATTAGTTAACTTTAACTAGACTGCACTAACTTATGAAGCAGAACAGGCTGTTTAACTGGTTCTCGTGTTGAAACTGGGCTACAAGGTATAAACAAGACGGTGGAATTTATACGCACAGGATGGCCCATTAGGATATTTATTATTGTGGTGTAAAAGGAAAATAAATATATAATTCTATTCAGGGTAATGCTTCTTCTTGTCTTCTTCGTTTTTTTAGTGTTTCACAAAAACATCTTACAGCCTAATAAACAATTCATTGCTTACCTGAGCTGCTGTTACACATAATGTGGAATTATTCTCAGGATATTTTCGGTTGCTTTGCACGTGGTTTCAGTGTGTTATGGATGTGAAATGAACAGCATTTGTGTTTTGTTTTTTTGTTAATGTTTTCTTGTGTGGGAAATAAGATTTTCTTCCTTCCACTGAATGCGGGGCTTGCACGTTTTTACGCACAGAAACTTTTTTAAAAAAGGGTCAATTAGTCTCAGATTTTGTTGCCTATTTCAGTCTATTTAAATGCTTTGAAGATTGTTATAAGAATTTGAACCTGTCCCGCTCATGTGAAGTTAGATTTTTTTTTAATATGGCAGGAGTGCCAAAGTAAACAAATACTATAACCTCCTCTGAGTTTTGTACAAAGCAGTGATGTAAATATGTTTACATTCGTAGCGCGTATTTTTTTTTATCTCTAAATTAAAAAGCACAGAAACACTTGGGTCGTTGTGATATTTCTAAATGTTTGAAATGAAAAACACAGTGACAGTTGTATTTTCTGTACTTTAGCACGGTAACGTAACCCACGTAAAATATTTACTGCCCACTCCATGTGTTGTGTTCAGTTAAAAAGCCCAGTTGTCTTCGTTTGGTGTGGTAGGCTGTGTGGGGTGTTAGGCCTGTAGTTTGGGTGCTGCAGTCATTTGATTCAGTCCAAACAAACCCGCAGTTACACCAAACAATACAAAGTGTAATACTCTGCTGCCGGAGCTCTATCACATTCTGTATTAGACTTTTTTTTCTAACTCTGTGTGGCACAAAATCCACCGCACGAGATTTAATGCTAAATAAACTATGAACACTGTTGGGTTTATTTTATATATAAAAACACTTACAGCTTGTAAAAGTAATTTCATATTTTTAAGATGTGTTATTTCTATAATTTTTTGTTTTGCTTTAAAATAACCACATAGTTTTAGTGAGGCTGCAACAGTGCAACATGTTAAACAGGCCTATTTATAACTTTTCCGGACTGTCATAAAAATTGTGCCGCATCAGCATTTGGGTCTTTAATAATAATTGGATTGTCTTGAGGCCTCTTATAAACAACAGCTTTTCAACAGATCCCGACTCTTCGAGATGCAAAACATTTCAAAAGTACTAATGCAGACAAGGATGCCATGCGTTTGGACTGGTGTTAAATATTTGCTGAGACCCTGAAGCACAGCTGTGCGCGGGCATGCGTGCGTCCTGTGTTTTGGTTTGAGCGAGCCGAGTCTGTCTGTGCAGTTCACAATCATTTTCAAAGACAAGGGCACCATTTTTTCTCTTGTTTATCTCGAAAATTGAACATGAACAGCGACGGTTCAAGTTGATACAGAAACCTTATTTTCTTGTTCGTTTGTGATGCACTCGGTGTAAGTAAAATAAACAGTTCAAATATTGGTCACCAGTGTCTTTGTGTTCATTCTCAATCCCCAACATTCCCCACAGTCACGCAGAAAACTATCGTAGCAGATGTTGGGCGAAATGCTTGGTGAGTTACAACCTGCATTTGACACGTTTTCATCTGATTCCTGCAAAAATAATTCTGAAGCTAAAGAGATGAAATAAAGAACTGATAAAGATATTAGCTGTTTCCTCCTCCTAATCATTCTTTAATACAGACACACTGCTTCATGTAGGGGCACATTAACGCCACACCTAATGTGGTTAGTCTTATTTCACAAACACACTGCACTGACTAACAGACGCACAAAAAAAAAAAAAACTGCTTTATGGCACGTTCACACCTAGCCCGAAGGCTGCCATGGACTCAGCCTATAGCGTAAAAAAAGCAATTCACATAAAAACAAATTGCTATATACGTGCAACTTTGATGGGAGCACTGAGATATAATAAATGCTTAAGATTCAAGCTTAAAAAATGTAATTAAAAAACCCAGAGTACATTGCGACCTGTAATGTTCCGACTCACAGACAGTGCAGGTAAATGCGGACTATGATGTAATACAGACTACCTGTAATAATGAAGGGGGGACATGGAGACTTGTTGGCGTGTCACACACCTGTGACAGCTCTACGTGCATTTGATGACACGGGTGGGACAGCAACGTGCAGCTGCAGACCTGCCAGAAAATGTTGAAAATGTTTATTGTGATGCCACAGATGTGAGTCAGAAACAGGCGTGTTTGGTGTCTATTGTTCCACCATTATACAGTAATCACCAGAGTGACAACAGATGAGCTGAGTATGTAACAATCGCGCAAGATTGTGTGGTGGTTTGCACGTTTTTTGGCGTGTTGGGACATTAATGTGTTGTACTGTACAAACCAAGGGGTGGAGGACTAAGGTAGTTAAATATAACAGGCACATTATCCTTACACTTAGGCATTAAGGTGGAAAATGCTACTCCAAAAAAAAAAAACTTTCCTGGGTATGCATACTTCTCTGTTTGTGTGTCCAGGTCTATTTCACCCATGGAAACACCGGCAATATTCCTGCAGTGATTTTCTTTCTGCAGACGCAAACTAACTTTGTTGTCCAGTCAAATATTTTCAACTAAATTAGGATAGTTTGTTGTGCGTATTAAACCTGCAACAATTCCCCCACACATTGCTCGCTGCATACACACACACACACACACACACATAGAGACACATAGTTGACTGTATTTTACCACGGTCTTTACACTTGTCTAAACTACAGCCAGCACTGACCACTAAATTATCGTCCAATTGATTCCAAACCTGGAGGCTGTTATCATTACGCGAACAGGTAAATGGGTGTTGAACGCTGCGGGACAGACGGCGTGGTACAGCGTGGTTTCCTTCTTGTACTAATCAGGAGCCACTGGGGCGACACAACTAATTTGCTCCTGGCAGCCACTTTGAAATATCTTTCCAGTTGGATGTGAGGAGGTTCTGCTTTGTGTCCTCTTTCATGCTGCCGTCCACTCCATGCGTGCGCAACTGCAAATTTACGGTGCCTGAATCATGTAAGTTCTTAATTAAAAACTAAAGTGATATCCACCATCAAAGTACAGCAGCAGTATTACATTATATTACCACTGACCACCACACACACACACACATACACACACACGTGCTGCCACGTCGACGCTAAAACTTTCTATAAATTTCAGTACAGCGAATTTTTGGAGGCAACAATAAATAAATCACTCCACAAATGTGCTGATGTAAATTAAAAGGTTTTGAGAGTTAGCTGTTTGCAGCAATAGCAGGAGCTCGTTTTACAGCGACGAACTGTTTTATGACCCAATAGAAGAGGTTAGGTGCTGAGATGAGAGCAGAACATTGTTGTATAAAACCATTCAATAGCCTTTAACCCCATGATTAGTACTGGGAAGAAAAAATAAGAATACTGCTACATTTAGATACAAATGACACAAATCAAAGATAAACACAACAGCGATTTATACATTACAAGTGATAAATAGTTTGCCCAACAAGATAGTAGGAAATGTTAAAAATAAAATTAAAAACACTGATTAATTTACACGACTTTATTTTATTTTTTACTCCAAGCACTTTTATATTTTTAAGCTTTAATTTTACTGCAAAAGAATAAATTATATTTCTTATCTTCGGTATGTTGTAATTATTTATCATCTCATTCTATTTTTTTTTTTTTTTCATATATAAATTTGGGTTTATTGGCCTGCGGGAATAATTTTATAGCTTTTAAGACAAATACACACTCAACATTGAATTTAATAAGATAACGTTATTTGATCATAGCCTGGATATTACCCAAAATAAAAGTTTTACAACATCAGCTCAAAAACTAAGATAAAAAAAATATTAAATCAGATTATTGTGTAGATTTTTTTTTCCCCCTTTTGCGTTTTATTGGCACCAGGCTAAACCTTCTCCCTCCTGGTTTCCCCTCATCTACATAAAACACCACCGCCATTTTCCTTCACCACAACACCCAAGTGCACATAGGGCAGAGCCTGAGTCATGGCAGGAGCTGCATTCCTGCAGAGTGGACAGGTCCTGCAGCCACACAACACACACAACCAAAGAGGATGTCTCCACGACTAATAATACTACTGTTGTCACCGAGGCATCCATCTCAGGAAACGTTTTCAAGATCCCGTTGAGGAAACAAAACAGTGCAGAGGCCGGGAGACTCCCCGGCCCCCGTGTGGTTGATAGACAACATTTGCAGGAGCCTCTGCAGCCCTCTCTGTTAGTGACGTTGTGCGTTGGAGAAACCGGCGAATTACCCACGTCACCGTCCCAGGGCCAAGGTTGGTGGGTGTGGCAATAGAGGGGGCTCCTCTAGCCTTGATCTCCGCGAGTGTGCATCGTCTTTCTTTTGTCAGAACGGCCCCCTGTCCTTCCTGATAATACCCTAACATATGCAGATTAAGTTAGTGTGGATTAAATACATCAGCAGTATCATTCGGAAAAGCGCAAAAATACTCGTATAATATGGACACAACAGCAAGTTTTTTCTTTTCCCTTCTTCGTACTAAACCATTTAAAATCCTGAACACAACTGTAATCTTGATCTCAGCTTCACTAACATTATAGTCACCCACACTACACGCGCACAAGTGAATACACAACAGGGGAAAAACTGCACTGTAAAAACCTGATTACGCACAAGCAGCCTGGGCAGGATTCTTCAGTGAAGGCAAGAATCAAAAAGGGTGGACTGACCCACGCGGACTCACACACCCACGCACGCACACAAACCGTCATGTTTGCACTTCCAGAACCACCCATTACGACAGATACACTGCGACAGCCACACACCAACATGTTTTCTTTTCTTAAGAGAATACAAATCTGGGCCTACACAGTTTGTACCAACATGTTTTAAAACGTCTCATGCGTGAAAACGTATACATTTTACAAGGACAATAAAGTGTATTTACTGGGCGTGCTAAAGCAGGCAAAGTTACCTGCTGTAGTTTAATGCGAGGGGTCAAAGTTTGTCTCTGTACACATTCCATTTTCTGTTCCCACTCATTCTCATTGGCCCATTCCGCCGCTGCACACATTTCCGGGCTAAAGGGGCTCCTTGATTCCACTTTATTGCAGTGGGTTAAAGGTGAAGGCCTTGACATTATTGAAGTTCAAAGACTACATTTAATTATAAATTGTACTTAATGCACACGTGCAATCATCATGCACATATGTTGGGAGCACGGGAACACATACCAAATACACATGCGCTCACATGAGGTACACACACACATTTGGAAGAGGAAAAAAAGAAAATGGCAATTATGATTTCCTTTCCCCTAGCTTTTGTTTCTTGTTATAACTCCCAACACATTGCCCAATTAGTCAACAATTAATTATTCATGTGTTGAAATAGGCTGATGTTTGGGGTCAGCTCAGACAAATAGGCTGTTATTTCAAATGCGTGCATGGCTACATCTGAGCTGCAGAACTTTGGGGGTTTTCTTTTAACTCTATCCTCTCTGCAAAGACTAGAGGCGGTTTTCTAATTTTTCCAGTTTTCTGAGCATGCAGGACACGAGACGTGACGGCTGCACACAGAGGAGGCTGGGGGCTGGTCTGATGTTGCAGACTACACAGATCGAGTTCATGTTGAAAACCTCTTGGCAAGTTTTTCTCTCCCCTCGGACATCCAGTGTTGCTTGTTTACTATTTACTGCGGAAGTGAACGCCATTTCCCCCCCAACAGACGGTGCAATTAAGAGAAAAAAATAGCCATTTAGTGCCTCTGTCTTTATGGCAGTGTCTAGACTACAAGAGTGGCGATTCCATTTAGTGGGCACTAAAAAGAGGTTAGCCTATCGCTCCACTTTCTTTCTCTACATTTCTCAGATCTGGCCTCTATCTTCGTTTAACACGCGTGCTAAAATCCAAACATGATCTCGGCGTAACCTTAAAATAGCCAAAAATCTGACAAGTGTAGGCCCGCACACACCATTCCTCAGTTTCACAATCGTTACCAAATCTGCCACAGCAAATGTGCGTATCCTCATGTACTGGCTATTAACACAAGTTAAAAGTGTGCACATGTTATGAATGCAGGCCAGTAGTTTGGGGTTATACACGCATTTATGAGCAGAGGCTATTTTCAAAGGGCTGTGACTCACGAGCAAAAAAACAAAACAAAACAAAAAACATTGCGCCTTTTTCTTTTTCAATAAAAATGCATAGTCAGTAATGCACAAAGCACAAAAAGCACAAAGTCTGTGAGTTTTGCCTATACGTTTCTGTTTATTTCATAGGTATTATGTTAATGATACACAGGCCGACAATCTGCTCCTCCTCTCTGGAATCCAAAGCACCAATGTTTTTAAGCAAATAATTTAACGAGTGTTGGCGTTAAAGCTGTTAAAAGTTGTATGGGCAGTGTAGTGAAAAGTAGCAGCAGGGATAGGGGAAAGGAAATTCAAACATACGCCTATATTTACAGTCACGAATGCACATTGCATAGGCTACTCTGTACAGGGGGAAATATACTTTCACAGATTGGACGTCACAGTTCTCAATTGCGAAATAAAAAAAAATGCAGCCTGGAGATTTTTCTAGAACTTGTTCGTACTCTGGTCGAGAAATAATTAGATAATGATATGCTATATACATAGACCAGGGGAGAGGGGGTAAGAGCTAAAAGTTGTCTGCGCAATAAGGATTCAAACAGTTTGTTACATTTGATATTTTTAACAAATATGTCTATATGAACAGTAGAATAAACACAATGGAGAATCGTGATAAATAGAGGGACATATTCAAGAACAGCATATAAATGATTATTCTAACCATGTAGGCCTTTCTGGGGACCAGCTAGAAATTCATCGCCGCCCGTGGGGCAATAAGAAAATGGCGACTTTATCCCATGCAGGCCTATTTCTTCCACTGTCCACTTTAACATTGCACTGTTGGTGATATGGGCTTCCTTTTAGAAAATGGTTATGCCCACGATTACAATTCAATGAGATAAAAGGAGGCCTAGGTGCCACCGTCCAGGACACGTGTGACACTTTTTCCTGCTCCTGCTCACAATAGAGGGTTTCCAGAGAAGTACTGGAGGCGATCCCTGCTCAGCTTCTTCTCTTTCATTCTTCTATTCTGAAACCAAATTTTAACCTGGCGATCGGTGAGGTTTAACATTCGGGAAAGCTGAAGCCTTTTCTCTTTGTTGATGTAAACGTTAAAGAAGAATTCCCGCTCCAGCTCTCGAATCTGAAACTTGGAGTATGGACACCTCTTCTTCCTTGTTCGTGGAGCGCCTGGAGAAAAAACAAAATTAAATGAAAAATAAAATCAGGGGGTGAAATAGCAACAAGATCACACATATTAAAAATATGATATTATTATTCTTAAAAGAGACAATTAGAGGCTTTGGTGCTGAGGTGGCGAGACACACGCCAGATGCTAAGATTTCAGTTTCAGTGGGCATTAGTAATGATAACATTTCAGTCAACATTCATCAAGCGAAGTAGCTGAGGCTATCAGATAAACCAGCCATAAAGAGTGTTAAATATCCGAATCGCTTGGAGTAAATAATATCAACTTACAGCCTCTAAGTACGTGTTTATCTGTTATAAATATACAACAACAAAAGTATTTCACCGCATTATGTGCGCCACATTCCTCTGGAGCTAAACTAACAATTTACACAATCTTTTGGCAGTGGGTTGAAATGCATCTCCCTTGTCTGCAATGGCCTCTGCAGACCTCTGTGGCCCCATAACTTCTGATAAAACAGGTGATCGGGGAAATAGAAATTTTTATATAGTTTTTTGTGTGTGTGGAAAAGGAACAACCACTAGTCTGAGTTAGCTGGTGTCTCCAACCTCCAAGCCTCACTGACTGTGCTAATATGTAATGTACATGAGCCTAAACACCAATATGCTACAATAGCCCATTTTAACCCTTAAAATCAAGTATAAATATTTTTTTTTACTTCATGCTGGTTATTGACAGTAATGCCAGGGAATGTCGTGCATATCATTAGTACACAAGTAACATGCAGATGAAAATAAAAACACCATTGAACATCTGGGGAAAATGCACAATTTGCAGACCTATGCATTCTCCTACAAACATGGATGGAGCAGGCAAAAATAGTCGACTCATTTACTGTGTGCTAGTAAATAGAGAAAACGGTTCTAGATAGATAGATAGATAGATAGATAGATAGATAGATAGAAATGCATTTCACCATAAAGTGTGTAATACTCTTTGCAGCATGTCTTTTGCGGGCAAACTCAGTGCTAAAAGAAAATTCACAAGACGCCAAAAGCAATGTTCTGCCCAATTGGTTTTTACTCTCGACAGCCCAACGAGAAAATCCCTTAAAATGCCCAACGCAAGTTCATGATCAAAGTTAACATTTGTCACAATAGCTCTCTCTTAAAAATTTCACAGACTCTCACCATAGAGGCGTCTGTGTATAACATCCCCCTTTTTTCAAAGCGCTTTCCCATCGTAAAAATTCTTCTCGTTGCAAGAAAGAGCTTTGTAGGGTTATAATAAAATCCTTTGAATGCTTATAAAACTCCACATAAAATCTGACCGACAAAACACCGGGCTAGTCCCCTTAACCTTCCCCCATTTTACAGCTTCGGTATACCTACTCGAGTGGCTGCTCTTGCTGGCGTTGCCGTCCTTGGTTGTTGCGGAGGAAGACGTACATGAGCCTGAATTTGTATGTTCCTCCTCATCTTCTGGGTCTTTTTCCTGCTCCGGGGCTCCGGGTACCGAGGCTGTGGGCTGCTGCCGCTGTTGTTGCTGCTGCTGCTGCTGCTGCTGTTGTTGGGAGTCGCTTTCCAGCTTCCCCCCCTCGCCCTTTTGTAAACAATTGTCTGACTGATTGTCCGTGCTGCTGCAGTATGCGGTCTCAAAAAAGCGGTCGAAACCTTGCGGGAGGACGTTGTTTTTCCCCACGCCGGAATAAAAACCTGTGGAGGGGTGATTGGAGCCCGGATGGGAGTGATGGTGATGGTGGTGGCTGTACACACTCTCGTTCTTCATAAGCATTTCTGTCATGGTGGATGGTGGAAGACAGTCCCTATGCACCAGATCCTCTCCCGAGTAGCACGATGCATAATTGCTTCTGTGGTGCCATTTACTAGCAGGGTCCAAGCCGTATGAAACTTCCCGTACCGGCTGCACTTGAGACAGATTTGTGGAATAAGGGTAGCTGATTTGCCGGGACGGGGCCTGTGGAAGAAACGAGGAGACGGCAGAAAACTCGGGAACGTAGTAGGTGCAGCTGGGGAGGTAGATGTTGGACGCGCAGCCCGTCCTGTCCCCAAACTCGGATGTCCGGTCTTTGCGCGTCTGAGAGCAGAAGTTGCCCAGATTCACCGAGTTAAACATCTTTCTCTCTCTCGTACTCCGTACTATAGATAGATGTTTTGGATACGAGCTGCAGCAGAAGGGAAAAATTTGGGAAGGCGAGATGACGCGCAATCCGTCTAAGTCGCCCCGCAGACACGTGATCGAAAGTAGATATTGTCATATATCAATTTGGAAGAGTTGGATGTGTAGGAGTGGTTGGCTTTAGGTAAGATCGAGGAGGTTCAAACGAATAATTTTCAAACACCACAGGCACACTAGGAAAACCAGTAACAGATTCTTGTTTGCTGGCTTATGACAATTAGAGAGATATGTGCTGTGTGTGTTTATGTTTATGGGCTGCTGGTAGGCTAGCTAAACAGCTCCAGCTCCTTAAAAAGGCATAGCACAAACTGCAGAGTGCACCCACTGACATGCATTTCATAGTATTATGGCGTTTTACAGGTAAGATTATTATTATTACTATTATTATTGTTATTATTATTATTATCAGTATTAGATTTTCTTCTCAGGAATACTTCTGGACAAGCAATATTTGAAGTTTTGAAACAAAACAATGTGGAATTATTCACACTTATGATGTAAACTGTACAAAAAAGTAGAATATAACAGAAGATAGCCACCGCCGAGAACACAGATGAGTTATAAACCCATTACAAACAATCACATGAGTTCAGTCATTGCTTCTCTATTAACAAAAAGTTTAACAAATCACAGTGAATGATTTCTTTTCACAAGCCGTTGACTTTCCCCAGGACTTTTTTTTCCTTTTACACTGTGCCTTGTGAATATGCAGAAGGTCTTTTTTTGTTGTTTTGATCCCCTTTTTATTTTTAACAGTGGTTACACAAGACTGCTGCACATTTTAAATATTAAAGATCCTTGTGAATGATCCACCCGGACTCATTTGTTTAAGATGATGCAACATATTACCTCGTCATTCATTTTATTTGCTTTCTTCTCTTTTTCACCAAATAAAATAAAACAAAAAAACAAAATACACATTTCAACCTCGGAGCAGTGTTATGAACGACTGTAATTACGTTGTAAAGTGAAGCTGAACCAACGGTTAGGCAATGGTAAAATACACAGCATGCATGTTGACAGAGCAAGCTTGAAGTAATCGGCCCACTCTCATTATTCCCTGTGACTTTGGATCATGACAGAGTCCATGGAGGACAACTATACGCAGCTGAAGCAGGAATACAACCTACAGAGATGCCCTTGGACCATGCATCTGCTCCATGGGGGAGAGGAAGAGCTTTAATTACAAAAACACAAACAAGAAAAACACATAATTAGTTCCCTCAAATGCCTTGATTCGGCATTATTCCAGTTTGGAGTGGTTTCTGGTTACACCTCCCAGAATATCCAATGACTGAGCCTCATACTCTGTGCATGCACAAATGCCGCATGATATTTTTTGAATGAAATGTGATCTTGGACTCTCTTGTGAATAAAATGAAACGTCTCGTGGTGCAGATTTTGCCTGTAAGAATCAAAGAAGAGCAACAATTATTCCGCTTAGTAACGGGCTACTTAAAAGCCATTGTGACTGCATGGGCCTATTGAACAAGTAGTATGAAAGTATCCGACGTTTCCCCCTCCTTAAAATTAAATAAGTCCCAGCTGATGTTCCAAGCTGCTGCGATCATTTTATTTTCTACCGGAATGTCGACATTTAAATATGGGTGACAGACAGAGACATGTTCTCTGGACTTTAAAAAATTGCAATAAAATGAGTGGTTTGGAGAAAAGATGCGCCTGCGTGTGATTTCCTGCGTCATTGTAAACTTTTAATTGTACTGTGGAGGGCCATCTTTGAATCTTTATAGACTAACTGATACTATCACAAGGTGAAATTAATATGATGGTCCATTGTTTATGATTATAGGCTGCTTCCTAAATGTTGCAATTGACTCTCAAATTATTACCCAATATTCCAATAACACAATCACTTACGGGACACCTGTGTTGTTTAAAAATAATGGAAAACAAAGTTAGGCTCTTTTGTGATTCCCAGCAGCAAAGGCAAGACCAGAAAGCAACATCATCAGACTCAGGCTTTGGAAATGAGAGTCCATTGCAGACGTATTTGTGAAAACGTGGCAATGGCATTAGCTTGTTTACTACCCCTACAGACAAAAGGTTGTCTCACATGATGCATCCTGCATCCAAGTACAAAGAAAGCAGACAGCTGTCCAGACACAGCACTTGAATTTGACCACTAAAATCCTCTCTACGTCCACCATAAAAGTCCGAATGGCTGTAGTAACGCTAAATCCCTTTGTTCTATAGAAAACCATAAACTTTGAGAATGAGAGGAATTTGGATTTCAGCAACTAGATATTCTGCAACTTTAAGAAAGAGGGAAAAAAGGACCAGAAATGTCACGTCCAAAACCAAATAAGCATTTTCTGCTATGTGAACTACGCGTTTCAGAATATTGGTGGAAAAAAGTCTGTGTTTTGACGTGATTGAAAGGCCAAATAATTTATTAAAATTAACCAAAATAATAGAGAGTGTGACAATAATGTGAGTTTATTTGTGTCCCGTAAAGCACAGCTGCTGATGTGATTTTTGGTAGATCAACAACCGCAGCTATGGAAATATTTGTGTAAACATACTGGCCTGTGGCCTACATGGACACATGTTCGACACATGCTACTGCATTAGTGTTGTGCAGTTGCACAACAATAACAATAATTCGCACATCAAAATGTCAAAGCCTATTTTAACAGTATGAAATATCCAGTACACTGTGCAATTAAAAATAAATAAAACGCAGGACTTGTATCGGAAGTTCATTTTGCAAGCCCTGAAAATCCGCCATCTATTAATTGGTCTTCGCCATAATAAAGGTTCAGAATTATAACATTTAAATGCATCAGTATGTGAACACAAGCCTGATCATAATATAGTCTCAGAAATAAAAACTGGCAGTAAATAGAAACTACAAACTTTTCTTTCAGCACGCATTAATAGAACCAAGACAGGCAGTCCAAAACAATATTGTCAATTCATTTCCCCATCATAATCATTTCAATGATGCGTATTAGCCTGGTATAAATAAGTAATGCGAAGTTATGAATAAGCAATGCACTAATAAAATTCAAAAGTTAGGGCTGCTGATCAAGACAACAGAAAATAAAAGCACTTCACTGTACTGAAGAAGAACTGGGGCGTTTAAACGAATGGGAAATAGCACTCCTGACTGCATTTAAGACGCAGCATTTGTCATAATGTGGCAAAATATGACCAGTCAACACCCAACACTTGACAATATCCGTTTTCTGAGGAATTAAACAGTGACTATTCTCGCCTCGGTGCGCTCACACCGTCAGTCAAAGAATAAGGTTTACCATGTGTTTATTTCCCTGGATGAGCGACTCGCAGCTACAATTCCGCTAGCAGTAGGACCCAGCAAAGTTTGATTAAGTTGCACCAAATGAGCAGCCTAAGCATATGCAGAGCTTGCAAGCAAAATGTCCTGTATCTGAGCAATCTACACATTTTAATACTGCATTATTAAGGCGCATACAACGATGCATATCATCTGCCTGCATTCTATGTAATAGTCACAAGGTTGTGTTGACTGCCTGGCCATTCCTCGCCTAAATATCACCGTCGAAGCACTAACTTTACGACTGAGTCCGAGGAATTTAAGCTATGTATTGTTACCTAGCGCCATAATTACAATGGTTAACCTAGGTGTCGCCCTCTTGTAAAGAAGAACTCTCAAAAATGGCGCGTCCAAATATTACAGTGTTTTGGCTGCGCGTCGATAAATCCTGTGCCAAATAATACAACACTCACACACCACATACACACACACACACACACACACACACACACACACACACAATTATTAACAGAATGCAATGTGCTGTTATGCTTCAGCGCTCTCATTGATTCAACTACCAGCGCAATCACAGGCACTCACCTTCGACTGGTGGGTACCAGTAGTTCTTCAGCCTGCGGACGA
>OOFC01002079.1:14083-43276 GCA_900323345.1 Pseudochromis fuscus | reverse complement strand
TGCTGTGATGGCGACAGATTCACCTGTGTGATAGGTGTGTGAGGAATCCTCTGCCCAACAAATCCACCTATGAAGATGTATTTGTCTGAACTAAACTGGTTTATTCATTCAGCTTTCACACATCACCACAGACAACACACACACACACACACACACACACTTTAGGAGGAATAACATTGCTTTCTATTTCTCTAGCCAGCTTTGTACCATAAACGGCAGAGGGGCGGCGGGGGACGTAGACCACATGCCACACAAGTTCTCTGCGAAGGGCACTGTGAAGCTCACTGACCTTTGGGACGCGGAGACAGGCTGCCATAAACAGATTTAGCCAGTCTCAAAGTCAAAAGTGCTCAAGAGCAGTGAAAGACCTATTGTAAAAAACCTGCAAAGCCAAATATCCTGAGGTTGTCTGGAAGGGCGACAGACATCCTCGAAGCTGTTGTTTTAATTCCCCCTTTTTTATCCTGCACAAAGTTAATTCTTCTACATTAGAAAGCAGGCAAGACTAATAAGGGCAAACTAATATTAGCTGTTACGCAGCTGTCATTTTTAGCTTTGGAGAAGAAGGAGTGGCAGGTAAAGACGTAGTTCACTGTTTAGAGATTTGTTGGACGTGCAAAAAAACAGTTTTCAGCACAGATAAGGACAAAGCAAAGCAAAAAACACACATATGTGACTAAAGAAGCTTTACAAAGATGTAGCACACAACACGGACACACGGAACAACCGATAAGTCTGGTTTGAAGTTCAAGTTAAAATTTAGTGTTCAGCCATCCGTTTGGCTTCCTTCAAAGACCAGACTGCCATGTCATTCAGTTCAAATCACCCCACTGTTTTACACAGGATTCACCTAACCTGCAAATACAAAGCAGTGCTTGCATCATTTATTCATGGTAGCACACACTATCACGCTGTGCGTAAAGATGAGTTGTTTTGTCGCCTATAGACCAATTTTCTTGTCGTTAAAGTTACAATTCACGCTGGTGTAAATTGCACGTTACATTTTTTGTTAAATTAACCTTAATTCAGTGGAGTTTGTTACAAACAATGGACTCTGTATACATCCATTCTCGTTGCCATATTCTATGATTGATTCGCGCATTTTCCGGCCTCAAAAACCACAACTGGGACATAATTCAGTTTCTACATTTGTATAAATTCTGTCAGCGCATCACGGAGTCTTCTGAGTCCTTTAGATAATATGTGAAACACGGCTGACCTTGAGGATTTATTTACAGATAACAGCCAGAGGTAATGCAGGAAAGTCCGGAACATCACGGTGCATTTTGCATATGCTATTCTCCTCTAACCAATTTAACAAGGCAACACACAAACAGGAGACACTAGTTTGTCTCCTTTCGTGGTCAACAACGCGTTTGATGGCCTGAAAAGATTGGAGTTGTTATGAATGATGTCCTCTCCATGATCAAATTCAATAAACGCAATTTAAGATCTCCTAGTATTATTTCATTGTCCGAGTTAATATTATATAGCATCAAACACTATATGCACACCTAACTGGGCAGGCTTTGCGTGACACTGGTGCACGCTGAAAGTGATGAACTGTGTATTTCTGATTAAAACATACACGGACATATAAGTGTTGTCATCTGTGCGTAAAAGGGAAAATACAAAAACACAGATTTCCTTGGTGATGATCTGAAAATAATTCAAGTCCAATCGCTACTATGTCGTCTTATATCAATGTAAAAAATGTGGGCATACAGTAATAATAAATGTTTTTACGACCACCTTGTAAGCAGATGTGTAAATGTATATAGAAAGAATCTTTCCAAAAAACACCAAACAAGCGTCGATCAATCATTTCTCGCTCCTTTTGAGGTAGGTTAGATCTCACAAACTATAAGACACCATTTCATGATGAGATTACATTATTTACAGTTAATTTTGGAAACCAATATTTATGTTTATATTGTTTTTGATATCTACAAACCGACGCATATTGCCCGATTGAGTAGCAGCGCGCCCAGGCGGCCCGTTTCTCTAATAGAGGTTCACAGCGCGTTCATACAGGTACTGTACAGACTGTATAGACAGTACCTGTAAAAATATATGTAAGATTCTTACATATTTATATAATTTGATGAGAACTGTAATTGTTGTGGTTTGAGGTGGGGTCATCCCATGATATCAGGGTGGCTCTTTGTAGTATAAGATACGCACAAACATAAGATGCGTCTGTGAGCTGCAAATACAGCAATAGGCCTATCATACAACTGCTGTAAGTCAGAACAGTGCACTGCAGCGAGGCTTTAGTAAACTAAAAACACATTTTGCAGCAATTACACCCAATTGTGGATATATTTTAAATCACAAACGTTAAAGGATGTCTATAATCAAATAGCATGAGGACTGTGTGAAGTGATGAACTGGCGTCATCCTACATTTGTGTATGTTGTGATCATGCACAGACTGAGGCAGGAATGTCATTCAGTGTGTCGGTTGCGGGAGCGGCCGTTCACAGTTCACTGAAAAGCCAACATCTGATCTCAACATTGAAGACAGCACGACGGTTTCCAGTGAACATTATTTCACCTAACGGAGGCTGAAAAGCTGCTGAAGACAAACGCACTAATGCTTCGTCAGTTTGCTGTTACAGGGAAAACACTGCTGCACAGCCCTGTTTTGCTTTACACTTCACTGCCAGTAGGGAGAGCCTTGTGGATATTTAGGAATGGTTATGGAAAAAACCCTCTGATTAAAATGTGATTAAAAATGATCTGATCATTGTTTTCATAAGTTGTTATTTGATATATACTTATTACACGTTGCCTAATGAAAGCCAGAGGATGGGATGCACAGGGACAAGGCTTGCTTATATGGAGCACTGGGGTGTAACCCTATTACTGCTTTACAGAGCTATTGCGTGTTTAGCTGCGCCGTTATAGGCTTGTAGCATACCAGTGACATTGATTAGGTCGAACTTCAGAGAAACCTAAGAAAAAACGTGAAAGGGGATTTTTACTTAAAACGTTTCATGGTTATTGTCCTCTACCAGGCTGCTATAGGAATAACAGAAAATAACAATGATGTTCAGTGCAGGATGGAGTACCACAATATACACCTGGCCGCCATTTTGCATGTTAAGGTATCACCAGCTACCTATACCCTGTACCTTTTGTATTTGTGGCGGTCATAATAAAACCAGGCCAACCTGTGTGGGCTCCTATTGCTTACATTTCACAGCATGTACAATTATGCGCCAACAAAACACTCTCTCAAACGCTTCCAAATGTCCCATTAATGTTCAGATCTTTATTTGGACACCGTTTTTTTTTGTTGTTAAATTGTGGTACAGGTCAAGTCCAATAAAATAATCCCAGCACTCAGCACTGAGAACAAAACTGATTTTGAAGCACAACAGTCAGAGAAGCATCCTAATAACAGACCGAGGTAACACCAATAAACGTTTCAATATTCTGTTTATTGAAGACCTTTACGCATATACATTCATATCATTATTACTTTTACAAGACAACGTAGCAATCCTTACAAGCGCAAAGAAAGGAATGCAATGGAGGGGCGACATATAAAAGAACAATAATAAACAACTACTACACTGAAACAGGATTTCTTTAAATGTCTGAATGAATGGTAAAAATTTCTTACATACCATTTCTTATATTCATTCTTGGCAGTATATATAGTTTTGGCCTATACATTCCCAACCCTTACGAACCACAAATAGGCTATATGGAATGCGATATTGTACAAGACGATCAATAACATAAAGCACTATTACATAGCGATAAGGGCTCCTCAAATAGGATGCAAATACTAACATATGTAATTTCATTTTACAAAGTTATACACGAGTACAAGGTAAGGAAAGGGACAACACTGAGCACATTGCAAGGAGCAAGTACATTACGTAGGCCTAATAGACCCTCCGTCCTTCCACCCTAATAATAATAATAATAATAATAATAATAATAATAATACATTCTTTGTAGACGTTTGTGTCAAAATGTTTTAGGTCGTTGGTTGTTGATTTTGCATCAGAAAAAAAGTATAAAAAGTCACCTACAGAAAAAGTGGCCCGCAGAACATGACTTATAGCTATTTCACATCAATAACATGCTGCAAACATTTCACTGCTATAGCTTACTCATTATACATGACAGATAATGCACTGCAACTTGCCTCGAATTAAGGAGGCACTCACGTATATAGGCCTATATAATTGCATTTTTCTAAATTTCTACATATTTATTTGAATTATGAGCACCATGTTTGGGAAACGCTCTTTTTAGGCCTGAAAACTTGTTTCCCACTTTCACCTCCGCTGCAACTTTAGGCGGCCCCTTGTTTAACTGAGTTGGCCTTAAAATATCGTTTACACTGTTTGGATCTTTCCATTACAGATCCTTGTGAGTTTATTATAGGATACACTATATATCTTTTTTCACTGGCACAGTCTGGACGTGGATTTTTAATAGCAGCTCAAAACCGTTTTCAAACGGTGATCTCACTCAACTAAAGAAATGAAACCCATGCAGGATTCAGTGGTTGTTGTTAAGACAAGTTGAAAGGTAATAAAGTTTTTAAAAAACAAAAACCCTTCAAAAACTTGTCTGCACACGAACAAAGTCATGGTGATTATTTTTTTTTAATTTGCAGCCATAAAGATATCGATATGGATTACATTGCGGTTTTACTCCTCCCTCTCCTCATGCAGACTCCCAGACTTCCACATCTCCTGCCCATGACCGTGAACGTGCCCACAAACGTGGAGAAAACTATAGAAAGAAGATAAGTCTGACGTCCCTCTTAGCCAACAAATTATAGCTGTGGAAGTAAAACCAGCAGGGAAGCAGAATCTTGTTTATCAGTTAAGAGAAATTAGTGCGCGGATGCGTTTCAGTCAGGCTGTTTGACTCTGATGTTATTTTTAGGCCTGTTTTAGGATTTCACCAAGTGGCGCCGCTCCCGCTTTATTTTCTCTGACTTAAAAATGGAACAAAAAAAGGATGTTGTCATTATGTGTCATCCCCAAAAACACACTGCCTGGGAGACACATGTCGCGTGGCTTACAGACTAATCTCTTGACATATCCGGAAAAAACCAACCTGCACAGAAAACACATTCTCACAGTTTTTTGTGCGATTACGCCTCAACATGAAGGCTGACTGAAATGTAGAGTGTAGCTTTGGATGCTAGATAGTGGCTTGGCTTTTTTTTGGACTTTTGTAGCCCGCACCTTTGAGAAAAAATATCAGAAAAAAAATGGATGTAATAACTGCCTGCAATGTAAAAGATGGATAGATGAGTGCATGCATTGAAAGAAGACCTAAGGGAGCGTAGAAGGCTTGGCTTTTACTGCCTATCGATTCACCTTCTGCCGCATCTCTAAAAGTAGGCCAAAGCTTGCTCCCTCAGCATGAGTCTCTTTTTCTTCATCCTGCGGTTCTGGAACCAGATCTTGACTTGTTGGTCGCTGAGGTTCAGGCGGTCGGAGAGCTCCCTCCGCCGCTGCCTGGTGATGAACTCATTCAGCATGAATTCACCTTCTAGCTCAGCCAGCTGAAGTTTGGAATAAGGTTTGCGCTTCTTTCTGGTCCGAGTGTGCATCGGGTACCACGGGGCACCTGGAGGAGAGGGAGGAGGAGGAGGGGGCACACACACACACAACGGATCAGTCACCAGCACAGTTGCAAAATCACGGTCACATCCAAGGTTATGGTGAACCTACAGGGGCATCAGTTGTCCATGTCAAGTTGAGGTAATTGCCTTTCTAGGCTGAGTGAATTAAACATTCATTTAAGCCTTGTACTGGACAGCACTCAGGAAATTATATCTGGATGTCAAATTACATTACAACGATAGCATCTTGTTTTTCTAAAGGTATCTGCGCCTGTGGAAATTATTTCAGTCACCAGGAGATGATTGTTTTATCCACCATGTAGGATTTCCGTTTTTTTAATAATAACTATTATCATTATTATTATATTCAGAGAAATGGATACCCCTGGAAGCTGTCACTTCCCCCACAAACAGCCCCACTGGATTTGTTTTGATTGCTGACTGGACATATCTGCGCTGAAATACAACATCTGGGACCATCCTGACTTCACCAATTTCGTGCAATTTTTGACCATAAGTGTTTATTATTTTTATTTTTTAACCACCTTCATAGGGATCATCAGTATAGCGCGGTTTGTGTCACAGCAAGTTTTATTGTTGCAGTTAAAGCAGCATTAACGTGATAATTAAGCCGTGCTTGCAAATACCCCTACTTATTTGCGAGTTTCGGAGCATATTAAATGACTCTTGAGTCCACAGCGACAGATATTAATTCTGTTTACGAGTCATTAAAAAGAAAACTCTCTCTTTTCGATGCAGTCAACCAAAGCGACTCACCTCTTTAAATCACTGCACTAATTTGTGTGTACAGAGTGCAACAATGGAGCAAAATCAAATCATTTACGTGTCTAAATCACTGCCCCTCATCTCAGCTACGCGCTGGCAGAACTGATTGTTTATGCAAAAGCTGTGGGCAATCTGGTTTGGTGAGGATATCTATAACTGTACACAGCCACATGGAGCATGGAGTATTTTAGGGCAACCCCTAGCGGCGTTTGCACACCACGCAAGTATCCTGCAGGCTAATCCAGGCTGCAAGTTGTGCATCAGGATAACGAGCTGTAATGATGGTTTAACACCGCAACAGTACGCTACTTGCAGCTTTCATATAAATAAAGGGAACATGCGTTTCTAATAAGTGTGATTTGAAAAAAACAAAAAAAGAAAAACAACACCCACCTCCGCCTGCAGCTATGTTGCTTGAATGGCTTCCCGGTGACACCAGGGTCTGTGTGTCGCTGGATGAAGGCTTGCTGCCCTCGTTGAGCAGAGAGGAGCTGGAGTCGGACTCCATTGACTGACAGGATGGCGGGTCTTGCGTTAGTTGCTCGGTCCCATAATCATATTTGGAAAAGGCGGCACTGCTGCCAATCCCACTGTGCATCCCGTGGTCAGATGTTAGGGATGATGTGTCTCTCGCCCTATCCTCTCGTTTGAGGCTGCCGCCACCTGAGCAGGTCTCTCTGTTCCCGTTGCCGCTGTTGTAATAACATTTACCTTCTTCTGGTCTGCTAATTTCACACGACCGATTGAAGGAAGGGTTAATAGACACGGGGCTGCTAAAGTAGGATTGAGAGTATCCATTGCACGGCTCCGAAGGATTCCACGGGAGGGAGCAAACATTGTCCCTTCTCGGGTAGGAGAGAGACGGTAACCCCGCCAGTTGTCCCCCTGAGGCTCTAAAATTCGGAAAGTAAAATGTGTCTCCAGTGTGGATGTTTACCAAAGGTCCCACAAACCCTGGATTAAGGAGATTATGCTCGCCCATTTCCGCGGGCCCGACCAACAGCTTCTAGTTTATTGCAATCTGACATTTAACATAGTTAAACCTGGAGGGGCGCCTGATTGGCCGTCCCCAAACCACGTGTCCAGGCTAACTTCTGCTACACATGGTACCACCCACTTGGTCCATCTCAGACAAAACAAAACATTAACTTCTGTATTACAGAGGTTTATATGCTTTTTAAAAATACTATAAACCTTTTATTAAAAATGTAGAATCTTGTTTTTCCCCACTTGAGCCACGCTGGGTCCAAAAGGAGCCCAGGCTGCTTCTCCTTTTACACTCGTGGAAGTGTCCATGGCCTCGTTTAATATCTTTATAAGCTGGCAAAAGTTTTTTTTTTAATGCTATTTCTTATGAAAACTATTTTTCTTGAAGGAGAGGGCGCATATGACATCTTGTTTTCTAGCAAATTATGGTTAAATTCCGTGTCATATAAAGCTGTGATGTCCCAATTTTACAAGCTTGTTTTAAGAAAAGACTGATGCTCATTGCCGCACTCTACTCATATTTACAGTAACAGGGTCAGCAGGTTGAAGCCAGTGGCTCTGTAAAAGAGGACGATATTCTACAAGGTTACTTTAAGAGGGTATATTTCACATAATATTCTCTAGTACACCTCACATGAACAACTTTAACAGATACCTCCAATAAACGGTCGCAGCCAAACTCTGGTGGGATTGTTATACCTCTCACAATTCTTTTATATGAATTTTACAAGATATCAGTGGGCACTTAACTGATTCAATCAGCCGACAGTCTCTCTGCTTTATATCTCGCTAATTAGTTGATTTGTAGAAGCAGTCTTGAAGACACTGAACAAATATATGATATGGGAATGATAGAGTCAAAAACTCATCTGTTTCCAAACAAAAAATACAAATTCAGAGACCTTTAGTGAACACACTGCAGCTTCTCCGCAACACAAACTTCACCATTATTTGCACAGGATTCATGGATTCTGCAAACAGCTGGCCCAACAATTTCTAATGTGTGCGTGTGCGTGTGTGTGTGTGTGTGTTTTCCCAAACTGCTCAACCATCATCTTCAAGCAGACTCTTATGACTGTCTCATGACTGTCCTGTGTCCTCTTCCCGATCTACAAACTTCTTATTAATTAAAAGAAAACCCTTAGGATGACTTTTATATCGTTTACAGCCTTGTATATCATATCCATCCAGCAACATTTTTTTGGAAACCCCCAGTCCCTCCTTTATAAATTTAATTTTATTGCCACCGCACTGTCAACTGAGGGAAGACGAAAATCAATTTATGGATCACAAAAGTTGTCATAACCCCATGTCTCTTAAGACCCAGTTATGGGAAAATCTAACTAAATCAAAAGTTTGACCCATAAACTTTACAGAATTAGAAAATAATCCTAAATATCACCAAGCGACGCACGCACGTCCTCGCCTATCCACTCAAGTTCATGACGCAGAGTCACGGTGAGTTGAACTTGATGTTGAACTCAAATCCTCCATTAAAATAAATAAAAGTAGTATAAATTAGAATCAATAAATTATAATAAGTGTGTTAGAGCTTTTTAGGCTGCGGCAAACTATAATGAGGGATAACAGCTCTATTTTATCAAAATATGTGAATATATTAAAAAAACGTGCCTACATCACGATTTGCTGATTTAAAAAGAAAAATATAAACTCCCTTAACATGTCAAACTGAAAATAAAACGAGTCCAAATAATAGGAATATTAAACACAATTAGTCCATTAATTGATTTAAGGATTAACAGAAACGTACAGGCTTGCAGAAAGTTGCACATGCGTGCTGATGGCCGCTGGTTGCGTGCTGCAAATTTGCCAATGAAGTGTTATGTGAGAACATTAGCATCCACTTAAACACTGGTTTGGGAGCGCTTTGCAAGTCAGCCGATATTTGATAGCTGCATCCGTCACTTGTGACCATGTATCCTATCTAACCCAAAGGCACCGGGCCTGGCTCTAGCCTTAAATAGAAAGAAAAATATCCAATGTTTAAACTGGAGAAGCTCATAGGGATGCGTTAGTGTTTCACTCTGCCCCCTGGATTCACTGCCTCTCGTATCACTGCGCATTCTTGCATCTAGTTAGTGAGTCTCGCAATGCAGCACAACATCAATCCAGTATAATATCTTCTAAGGCCTCGGTCTTATGAAGAGCATTTGTGTGTGCTGGTATCACTTCACGGCTTCTCGTGTTATTATTATAACAGTTACCAAAAACAACACAGTGCAGTGTGATGTTTACAACAACAAAATGGCCCGGACGCCTCATCCAAGTGACTAAATGTGCAGGCTGAAAGTCGCCACTTTACCTCGGGAGAATGAGGCCATGTGTTGCGCCTCCTCGCCTCGTCTCTCCACGCCTCCGATCCCACTGCTCCCACAGATCCGGATTTCACATTCAAACAACTGCTCGTCTGTTCAGTGCATCTCTAGCTCAGCCATGATGTCATATTTGACCGTGAGGTATAAGCCCTGCGCTGTTGCAAAACGAAAATCTGCTATCCAAAAAAACAAAAAAAGCAGAACTTGGTAAACGGAGCATATAGCACTGTCAAGGTCACTGTCTAGTACACTGTCTGCTCGATATTGAAATTAGCCTCCTGGAATCCACTGGTCCTGTCCAGACAGGGCAATAGCCTAAACAAAGGGCTTTTCTTCCTTTTTTCTCCCTTTGATTCTCTGCAGGCAGGTTGCCACAGTTATAGCCTTGTGCAACCCCTTTAAAGCTTCCTTCAAGGGAAACCAACCACCAAGGGAAGCCTAAAGAACACAAAGGTGCTAACGTTTTAGTTTGAAAGGTTTGGGTGATCTTTTTCATCTGTGTACAGCAACAGACGATATTTTATTTTATGCGGCTTTGCTGCTCAAAAAACAACCATCCAGCCTGTCTAAGCTTACCATCAAATATTTATTCTATTACCAACAACTGTTAAGAATAGCCTATGTCAATCTGGGGAATAATAATATCATAATATTTAAATTTCAAAGCCGCCATAAAAGTCCAATATATATTCACCACCATTCAATCTGAGTAAATGTTGCGTAGAAATATACAAAATTAAAGATGCAAACCAACATTTGGCGTAAAGTCTGTGCGTCATCGTTTGGATACAAACATTTGAACTTGACCGTCACTGTGTATAAAGTTGTATTGAAACAAGCTGCCACCACGTAACTGTTCAAAGAAGAAATTATTCAAATGTATTTATTAATTGACTGATTTAATCAAAAAGTTCCAACTGAGTAGTTTTAGGGTTAGCGCGTGTGTTTGTGCGTGCTTTGTGTGTGTGTGTGCATGGGTGTGTGTGTATCGTGGTGTGCAATATGCAATCAAGAATTTCAAAAGTCCACTTGATCATCGGCCGTGTTTCTGATCAATAAATGAAACATTTTCAAACCAAAAACTTCCTCAGTTAACTGCAATTAAATTCTAAAATGATTGTTAAATGTCACTTTTCAAATTACAGAGTTGTTTACATTGTTTATGTAAATGTTCTTAAAACAATACACGCAAACATGCCAACAAAAGAAGTTAAATAAATAGATAAATAAATAAATAAATAAATAAAACAAGTGGACGTAGAAACCTTGCTTGACTCTGTTGTCTTCTCGTGCTCCGACATGTGATTTCCAGATGATTGGATACACTCCAACAGCAGAACGAATAAATCACAAAAGTATGCAGTGATGCATTAACATAAAATTTAATGCAAGCAACAGTCCCAAGACAAAACATCTAAGTCAGTCAGGACAAGCAGGGATTTTTTTCTAACCTCTGAATTTCCTGTACCATCCACCAAACGCAGGCCTTCAACTTTTAAACAGCTGACAGAAAAGTTTTAAATCAAAATGATGAAAATCTGTGAACTCTATATTCCGTAAATATTATAAAACACACTGGGAGAAAAAGAGCCAAAGTGAGAGCTAAAATCCGGACAGTGCAAAAAGTACAAGGTAACTGAAGTGAAATATCCATAAATGAGTGACAGTTGCAGCACTTCCTGATATTTTCCACTGGTCACCACCAGAGGTTATCAGCCCCCTTTCTCAAGTCTCTGGCTGACAGCGGCCTGCAGCTTTGAAGCCTCCATGCAAACACAAAAGCAACAACTTTTAAATACAGTTTTACGTTTCTTAAGGTAAAAAACGTGGTAAAATATCACGGGGTAAACATTTAAAGGTTCAGAGGGCAAACTTGTGTTTTTTAATGTTTTTATTTAAAATCGGATTTGGGTAATATGGTGAGCCTTTCTTTTGTTCGGCATAGTAAATGTTAATCCCCGACGAAGGTTGTTTGATTAGGTGACAATTTACAACTTCAGTGAGTAAAATATTAACTTTCAGGAAACGGTGAGGTGCAGTGCAGGTTTTATTTTACATATGGAGGCAACACAGGACCGTTTGTAATTTGCGTATTTGGATAGTTCTGGATTCATACATCATCCTAAGTATTTTTCTATTATAATTTATATATTCCACTATTTTCACAAACAGCACCCCCTTGAAATAAAGCAACTTTAAATATATAAATTACACATTCTGCCAATCATGCTACACTTTTTGGGTTTAATTTAGACATAATGTGACAAATTGGTGCTCAGACATTTAACAAATTGCTCCAATTTTGTCAAAAACAAAAAAAAAAATGTTATATTTTTTAAAGTAACAGTAGTTAAACTGCACAAAGAAATTATATTTCTCTCTCAACTTCATCACCGCTGTGCGTCCTGCACTTTAAAGGAAAAAATAATCCAAAACTGAAGTACAAATCCTGTCACTGCATATTAATCTTTATATTTCTGCACGTTAGTTTTTCCATTCAATTCACAGCGTTTTTCTTTGTGAGCAAAAAAAAAAGTCATAAAACAAAGTCCATGTAGGCCTGCACGCAGTAGTAGGAAGAAAGCGACCATACCTTTAATCGTTATATTGTGGGCGACGTCGTGTTATTATTTCCTCTCGCTGTGTAGACACTATGGCTGCTTGCTGCGGATTACTGGTATTGGTGTGAGACGTCAAAAAGTCCTACCTGTCCTTCCTGGTCAATAACACACACCTCATGATGAGTGCATGAAACCATTGGTGGTTCCAGAGACTTGGGGCCAGAACATGCACTTTGAGAGGAACTTCTGCAAGAAAAAAAAAAAAGAAACACAAAAGAAAAAAGCGCCCAAATGTTAATGCAAAGCTCTGAGAGGTGGTCAGAAACGCAGGTCAGAGGATATCGCTACACTTCCCCTTTTTATGTATTTATGGCATGTCATTAAGCCCGGCTGTCTAGACAGGGAAATAACACCTTGTTTGCCTACAAACAAACCGCCGGCATTGGTGTCCAGCCCCCTATTTATTATTCACAATCTGCTGTGATGTCAAGGTCAAAGTGACTGCATAGTCATGGTCAAGGGTAAATTAGGAGACCCAGAACTTTCCACAAGGATTGGAAATCCAGGGACCAGACAAAACAAAAACTTGAAGTGTGACGGCTTTGGTTTCTGAGCTGCAACTTCAGGAGATGTGCAGAAGGTGGAAAGAGTGACACAGCTCAGCCAACGACTGGCGTAAGGACAATAAAAAACAACAAACAAAAGTAACTTGAAATTCAGCAATACTTTTCTTTTCCGGAAACACCTACAACATGAGATCCACCAGGAGCATGTTTAGGCCTCAGATGTTAAATATTAGGACTCAGAAAAAAAACATTGTTATCCCTTAGGTCTGTCATGAAGACTAATGTTTATTCAGTCTAAAAACTTAAATTACAGAGTTGAGATGGGCTGGTCACGAGGAGTCTAAAATAAACCAACTGCGACTGTAATTATTCTTTGGAAAGTCGTCTTCTAAACATTTATTTCCTCATATGATTTTCCTCTGGTCATTTTCACAACTGTAGCTTTAAGCAGCCGCACTTTCCTATGAAACATTCAGGCCTTTGCATTTGATAAATGTGGCTGCATGTGCAACAAAATCCTTTCTTTCCTACATGCATGTACACACATGCATAATAAATATGTAAACAAATGTAAAATTTCCAATGCAGCACGGGAGAGAATTCCGCTTTGAGTGCGTAAGGACATGTTTATTGTTACTATTAATAAGCGGTTAGACTAACAAAACAATGAATGTATATAAAAGGTGAAGGACGTTAACGCATCCTCAGGTTGATTGCACAACTCACCTGTGCGTAATGCAATACAGCAAGTCACAGCGGGATTAACCAACATCCAGATATGCGTAAAGTTGCAAAGACGACGAGAGATATATGTGCTGAAACACTACATTTACGTAAGCAGACAAGTTGAAGTTTTTAATGACCCAGTGTCTTAGAAAAATCATAATTAGAAAAACACAATATGAATAAATACTCTGAATACGCACGAGATATCTTAGAGAGAAATCGCACCTTGTACTTCCACAGTGCGTAAGGTTGTGATGTTCCCGTTATAGGACTAATAACTAATTTGTACGTATTGAATATGAAAAAGTACTTCAAGGATTATTGTGTGGAAACCCAGCAAATGTTTCCGTAAGAGTTGAGGCATGAATTGTTTGATTTCCAACGATTCTGCTAATTGGAGTTTCCCCAGTTTACAGGCGGTACATCACATCTTTGGCATTAACTCTGATTAATATCGTGGCGTAAGTTGGTGGAACACACTCAGACATTTTCAATTTCTGTCACCATCTCGAAACCAATCTGTTTCAAATATGGGATCCTACGAGGGTAATAATACAATATTAATAGGAAAAAAGCCCAAATGTTATTACTATTTATTTGGATTTTTAGTTTGCAAATAGTAATGTCACGTGCAGAATGCCCGCTGGTGCTCACTCATCGTGCGCAATCACTGTGTGTGTCATCCCTTGATGCGACAGCACGACTCCAGGATGTCCAGTAATTCTTAATCAAACACTTTGCAACATCAAATCTTCACTCGTCCCTCCACTGCTGTGGCAGAGGAGAAACAAGGCGACAGTGCTCAGAGGGGTTTTTATCTGTGCTGTTCAGTGACACCAGTGTAACTTGAAACGGAAGGAAATGCACCGTGCAGGATGCTTGATTGACTTGAATATCTGAGCATTTTTATAATCATCATTTATTTATGAAACACGTTACCAGGACGTAACTCAACACCACAATACAGTTCACATACTGCACCAAAGTAGAAATTACAGGCTTCGTACAAGGCGTGTGATCAGCTCCATTGCTACACTAACAAAGTCAAAACAAAACAAATAAAACGATTGTGCATTTATGTGTAATACTCACTGACTTTTAATGGTTTACAATCATTCCAGTTGCATGACAGAATCCTTCACTGATAAAGGAAAACATACAGGTTTTGGGATATTCCAGTTTACAGTTCCGCCATACTAGATAATATGAATTAAATAATAAAAGGCATTGCACTATACAGATTAACAACATAGCAGCCTTTGTTTTTACCCCAGGCTTTAAGAGAAAAATATCCCACACAGAGGAACATAGCTTTTGAAATTCAGACGGAATATTTTTTTTTATTTTATATTTTTTAAAAATCACTCTTCCTCCCGAAAGTCTTCTCTTCTCTGTGAGCTTTTGTTGAAGATGATTACGTCTCAAGTTCAACGTGTCATTACGCCACAACAATTCATTCATGTCCATGCGGCGATTATCTTTCTTTTAAAAAAAAATGACACCAAACGAACCGTCTCATCTTCTCTGATCCGTCCGTTGCAAGTCTTAGAAATGTCATCAGTCCTTTTGAGATTTGACTTGAAAAAAAAATTAAAAGAAACAGGAAAAACACGCAATACTTGTTTTTTGAAATACAGATATCGTTTTAAATATTATATATTTATATATGTACATTCCTATAAAACAAACGTGAAGTGAATTTTCAATATTTTCACAGTTTTTTAGAGCTTTGTCTCTAATTGAAAACTGGGGGGAGACTTGATGGCAAGGTCGATAGAGTTGATGATGAACTTAAATTAAAAAAAAAACAGTCAGCCAAAAATGTTCTTCAGCCACGATTTTCAATGTAGAGGTAAATATATGGTATGATGTTCTTTTTTTGTTTTTTGGAAGGTATGAGTTGCAGTTTCAAGATGGTCGCTCATCTTATCAAGTGGTGTGCATGTGATTGCTCTTGGATTTACTGACAAATTTCTTCTCTTTGACTCGCCGGTTTTGGAACCAGATGGTGACTTGACGCTCTGAGAGGTTGGTGGCGGCCGAGATGCGTCTCCTCTTGTCTTTGGTGATGAACTTGCTGGCTGCATACTCTTTCTCCAGCTCCTTCAGCTGGATCTTGGTGTAAGGGACACGCTTTTTACGCCCACGACGATAACTGCTGACCTCAGGCTGCAGTGGCACAACGTCTGTAAGAAAAAAAATAATCCCAGGAAAGTGTCGGATTGTGCACAAAGACACAGTTTTACTTCACCAGTATAAATCTGAGGCAAGCTGGGTGATGTTTAGTGTTAAATTTGCTGGACTGAAAATAGGGAAATAGGTCTCAAGTAATTTAATTCTAAAGGTCAGAATTTAGTACTGCCTGTGTGTGTCTGGGTGAGTGTGTGTGTGTGTTTGTGGGTGAGAGTGTGTGTGTGTGTGTGTATGTGTGTGTGAGTGTGCATGGGGGGCGGAGGGCTACACAACTGGCATTTTGTTGAATCTCAGGTGTGCTGCACCTGACTTCACAAATGTAAAATATCACTCCGCGGGAAGACTATTCTCCGTTTCAATAAATGAGCTGGACCTCATCAAGTTACAGCCCCAACAACTGACCATTGTCTCCGACGGTCAGTGGTCATTGTTTCCCCCTTAGGCTGCACGTCAATACTTAATCTGCTTCTTGATTATCTACAAACCAACATAAAAGAAGACACTGGTAATGCTGAATCTCTCGTTAAGGCGTTCAATTAAAGTGCGCTGTAAGACTGGGTGAGAATAAAACTACATTATGTCTCGATGTGAGAGCAAAACGACAATCAGTGTTTGGAGAGAGCCTACAAATCACAATTTGGCAACTAAATTGAAGGCAACTCAAACGTTTACGCTTTGCAGTAATTTTATAGAAACACACACTACGTACTTGAAATAAAAGCTAATTGATAATATTATTTATAAACACTACATTAAAATAATCTAAAAAATACAAATAAATTACACAGCCATTTTCCAGCTCTGTTTATTCTGAATTCATTTTAATATGATAAGGATTTGGTGTTTGTTCAGGTAACCAAAGTGCTGGATTCACTCCCTTTTTTCCCAGGAGTGGAGCTGACTGCAGGACAGCCAATAAGAAACATGACAGGACAAGTATGGCAATGCCTTAAAACAAAAAAGTGGCAAGCTGTGAGACACGAAGCTTTTTTACTCCCGTGTAATTGTACAGTCAGAGGTTTTGGATGCCACTTTATATGGTTCAAGTTCACATAAGATCCTGGCATCTTTATTTAGACCAGGGGGTATCCAAACTACAATCACGTTTTACTTGTTACTGTCACATTTGAAATACATAAATGGAGGATAACTGAGTGTCATTTACTGTTGGTGTAATAGTTTTGATTTTAAATGTAAAAGTTATGAGTGTGTGAGAGAGAAACAGAGAGAGAAAGAGAGCGTCAGTGTGTGTGTGTGTGTGTCTGAAGCGACACAGAAAGACATGGACGGCGCGCGCTTGTGTGTTTTTGCACGTGTGCGCGCGTATTTGACTGCGTGCCCGTGCTTGCGTGGACTGCTCGTGTATTTGCAATATAAAAAAAGGTGGAGGAGGGGGGTAGTGGTGGTGGTGGTGGTTGTAGTGGTGGGGAGATCCCTATCTGAAATTAAAATAGCTACAGATTTCACAAAGATAATAAAGCCACGAGGTAAAAGAAGCTACCCAGTAAACACTCTGTAAACTGCATACTGTTCGTGTCCATTATCAGATATGATGCATGCTGTATGACAGTTAGGAAAGCAAAAGGAAGGGCCTGGATTATAATGTGAACTGATTCGTGTGTGTGTGTGTGTGTGTGTGTGTGTGTGTGTGTGTGAAGCATTTGTGCAACATGATCTAGAGGTCTGCTAATGCAAATCTTTGAAATGAATTGTGCAGGACGCTGAGACTGACTGACACAATCCAAACACAGCAGGCAAACTAAGTCACTATATTGTCACACGGGGGGCAAAGGTAGGCTGTGGGGAGTGTGTGTTCCTTCCTCTTCTGCGTGACACAAGCTGAGCTGGTGGATTCATCATATGACTGTCCAAAGCAAATTTCTCAGAATTCATATCAGCCATAAGAGCCATGCAGCTAGAATCAAAGTCACAGTTTTTTGGATTTCTTTTTTTTCCCTTCACACTTCTCAGAAAATCACTGATAATTTATTTAACAGAAAATGATCTCTGCATGTAATGGCAGAAAAGTAGATATGATAACTGAAATAGGGATTGACTGTAGAGTATTTATGCACTACAACATTTAGATTTCCTGGACTTCTTGATAAGCTGATGTGGAGACTTTCATACAATAAAACTCATAAACTAAGCAATCATATCTCAGCAGAATAAAAATATCTGATTACATTTAAATAGCTTTTCTAAATATGATGACACTGATATTAAAAGCCTACAAGCTGCTGGACTATTATTCTGTTAGTCCAGCTGCATGCTTGCTTGAGTTTTTTCCAGCCTGTGGAGACACTTAAAAACATTATATTTTTTGCATACCTGGAAAAGGTGATTTCCAAAGATGAGCTGACTGCGTTTGTTCTTTGGAGCAGTACACCTGCCCATCCCAGCCATTGGAGAGAGCCCAGTGCTGGTAGCCCTCCATGGGGATCAAGGCGTCGTGTCGCGGTTCAGGATGGGCACTGATACTGGGAACCACGGACACGTCGAGATATCCAGGGACAGCCTGATATGAGCTGGCGAAACTCGGGTAGAAGGCAAACTCTTTCGCCCTGGTGGACAGTTCTTCCGTGGGCAGCGCTGTGCTGGGCTCGGCGTATTTCTCTGCGGGATGGTACGAGCAGGGCTTCTGCTGCAAGTTCACGTTGTGCGAATGAGATAATCTACAGCCGTAATATGGGTTTCCAAAGGGATAGCCGTAACTCAAAGATGCACTGGAAGATGTCTGAGGAGCGGGACACTGTCGACCGGTGTCTGGAGAGGAAATATCCGAGTAGACGGAGCCCTGGTGGGTCGCTATGGTGCCAGAATGCCGTCCCAGCGCGGGGTGCGACATCAGGTCCCTGCAGTGGGTCGCAGGGCAATTACCGCTCAGTCCCTCCATTGTTTGGCTTTTATTCTGGTTGTTTTCATTCGGGCTTTTTTCATAAACGTACATCAAGGTGTCCGCCCAGCGTGGATGCAGAACCAGCGAAGTCGTCATATCACGAGCTGCCGATGCTTTTTAAAAGTCGACTACTCCAAGACGGACACCTCATTTCCAACTACATTTTACACCAAGCGCATGCGCACACGAGGCCCCTGTGTGTCCACTTCATTAAGAATCTGGCACGTGATACGCTAACAAGTCCTACGAGATTGGGGCTTGTGAGCAGGGGCAGAGCAGCCCTTTAAAGACCCACTGCCTCACATGTTAGCGTTTTTTCCTGCAGAATACCGAGTCATATCATTGGCTTAAATCACCCAGACCCACACCCTTAAAGGGGAGTTTGGATACTTTCAAGATTAGGGCAAACGAAAACAACCTGTGAAATTTAGCCGACTCCGAGGACTGCCAGAGAATATAGCAGCATATGACACATGTCACAGTTGGTACATTGAAAATAAAAAAGTATATATTAGTAACTACATTGTAAAGAAAAAAATAATGAAATTTCAGACTGCGTCCTTACGCACTGGTGCACAAACTTCAGTTCACTGCTCACTGGGACGGAGATGTACTGACTGAGATTAAGTTTGAATTGAATGATTATTAAGTGATTGTTAAATGTACAAAAGCACAAATATAATTTAATCTGGAGTCTTTAGGATGCAGTCAATTTAATGTCTGTCATGTTACTGTAAGCGTAAAAAACACGCATCTGTCGAATCAAATACGCATCTGCAGTCTTATCAAGTCTCCTTCTTTGAAGTACGCGTTTCCTTTTAGATCCGTATCTTACTTGGTCACCTATTAACATGCTGAGCAGAAATTCAGTGACCAAACCCGGCTGTGGGGTATTACTTTTCAAGCAGGGCATAATAATTAGCTTCACTATTAATGTTGCCTTTAAGGGGATGACACTGAAAATTATAACTATTTCAAATGACGTGAGTGATTTTTATTTAAAGAGAAAAACGACAATTTCTACAAGTTGTGTGTGTGTGTTTAGTGTGTGTGTGATAAAGAAGTAGTTTAAGGATTAGAAAAGTTGAATGAGCATTGAATGAGAGCAGCCACAGGACGAGATGACAGCGACTGCAGGTAAGACACCGTTATTACAAATTACATTTCAGTGCATCGTGTATCTTTTATTTTGAAGATACGTTTAGATTGATCATCCACATTAAAATGATTAGTTTCTTTACTTCACACACAACTAGTTCCGCAGTATGTTTGGTTCCGGTGTAAATTCCCATTAGGCCCAGAAATTGTTTTTCAGTGACAAGAAGTCAAATTAAAAAAGACCTTTAAGTGAATTCATGTGATTTTTCACATTGGTCATTGATTTATACAGAGCAGACAACTGGATGCTGACGCTTCTAGGCACAAAATAAGAACAAGGGGCCGCATTCAGCCGGACTGTGTGTCGACTACATAGCTTATTTAATTAGACCCCATGGTAGAAATGTGGACCTACTTCCCCAACAACTCTTCCACTGCTATTTTACGCAGGTTCTCCTTCAAATGTAAAGGACCGGCCATTGACTTCACCTTTTTTCTTTCAAAATGCGGAATTTGTTTTTAGTTGATCTCCAGGTGCAATAATCACTACGCTTTTTGGAATTAAAAAAAATACTTTGGGGTTAATAATTAAACCTTAACTGTATTTTGAAGTTTGAAATATTACAGATGGGTTAGGCCCACAATGTATCTATCAAGTAGGCTTTTTGTAATGCCTATCCCATGAGTCATCCATAAAGCAGGCTACAAGCTGCCCTGCGAAAGGGCGCATGCTTTATCAACACTTTTGACTTTTGCACTGCTGACTTGCATTGGGAATAATCAGGCCACCGTTGTGTATTTGTAAACAGCACTAAGGAAGCTGGACCCCCGGCGCTCCTCGGACACAGACTATAGTTCTTTTGTCTCAAGGAAATTACAACTGCGAAGGGCTCATCCAAACGGCAGCTGCACGGAAGTCCAAGGTCAAGGTAAAAAAACGCAGACAAACAGGGTCGTAATCAGAGTCTAGACAGACAAGAATGAACTTCACACTAGAGTATGCATGCAAACTAGCTGTTGTTTAGAGACCCTGACTCTAACATATTTGCTATCTGTCACGGGAGGGAGAGAACTCTGAAAAATCCCTCAGATATTTAATTGAAACATCAGGAATTTGAAGATTGTTGTGCAGCAGGGAACCGGACTCTTCCCAACTTCTTCCAAACTAACAAGTAACCTTCTTCACCAGAAGATGGATTTTAATCTATGAATGAAAGGATGTTTTTACTAGTTTGTTCCAATTTGTTTATATATTTGCGATATATATATTTTTTAAAGGTATGTTTGTTTGAAGATTTTGATAATAGTGTCTCACTGAGAAAATAAAGGGATGTTGTAGCGTTGGTCAAATAAGCGGAAAAGTCTGACAGAGGTGACAGTTGTACATCTATAAATAAATAATTAACAAAATACTGTCATTTTAATAAGTCATACCCTGTGCTGCAACGTGAAACAGTTCTGTGGTTTTCCCCCTAACTGAGACTGAATTAGGATTTTTTAAATCCTATCTAACAGCCATTGTTCCAGGAAAATAAATAATATAGTAGCAAAATAAAGTTAAATATTAAATATAGTGGCGACTAAAAAAAATCCTAAATAAAGTATTTCCCCTTCTTTTAACTTTTGTACACACTAGACAAATGCTATTACTGCATATTTATGGTGAGAGCAAGTAAATAATTAGCCTCATATTAAATATTTAAGCGTCTGGCGCATTTCCACAACAGGAAAATCTATTCCACGCGCGTCAGCGAGTGCACTTTAGTCCAGTATCAAATATACGCCCTGCAAAAAATACCTAACGATGAATAGTAAAAGATATCAAACTCAAGCTTTATGTATATCTTTCTGAAACAGTGGGCAGGTTGGAGACACGCAGGTGGATTCCAACAAATGAGTTTTTTTTAACCTGTGTACAAAGTGTGGGAATATTTTACGTGCAAACCCACATATTCATTGTGATCATTTGAAATGAATAATTTTTCCTTTATTAATCTAGATATTTGATATGGATGTAGCTATTTTCTCGCCCTTATTCCATCAACTTTTACCTGAAGCGGTGAAGAGGTTGCTGGTTACGCACGGTATTACTTATGAATATGTAAATATAAAATTGGTTGGAAAAGCAGCCTGAAACTGATCAGATGAGCTGGTTTCTGGTTTTTATTCAGTCACAACAGATTATCTAACAATTTCTAAAACTCGACCATCAATATTTAAGGCGAAAATCTGTAGCCTATCAATAATATTTGCGGATAGCTGTCGCTATTATGAAGCAAAAACTAAAACCAAATTACTAAATCACCATCAAATAACACTAGTGCAATGCTAAAACTGTAGCTGTACGGCGTCAGTGAAACAATACAGAATTTGTAATCACAAAATTAAGTTTTTATTTTACTTTAGCATAAAATGAAACTGCAACTGCGTCAATTTTAGGTGAAATATTTTAAGTACCCAGCATGCATTTCTGCGTACTGTGGAACTTCACTGCAAGAAAAACGCATCTTTTTAAAACATTTGTCCATTTTTTATTTAAAATACTTTTCTTCCAAAAGAAATCTGCCAGGAAGAGTTAAATAGTTTGCTTGCTTCTTCAACAACTACTAATAGAAACAAATATCACTGGGCCTTTCTCTTGACAAGCAGCCATGATGTGTTGCTGTAAATATCTTGACAACCAGACATCATGTTCTTCCAGACAGGCCTTGTCAGACGAGGGAGAGCGCCTGGGCTGATGCAGAGGTTTGTGGGGGGAGGGGAGAGCATCCACACACACACATCCACACACACACACACACTCAACTGCTGCTGCCTACCTGCGGCTTCCGCTCTCAACAACTCACTGCATGTGCACATGACTGAGCCGATGGATGTTAAGCAAGCAACATATGCCCTCACAGCAGCAGCATGTGCATCCAGCGCCATTTCCTACCCTGCAGTGCAATGCTGGAGACACTCTTTCATAACCTGCACTTATTGCAAAATGTCTCGTTTAAAAAATGACACATCGAGCAAAAATCTTCCAAAAGAAACAGGTGAGATTATCACATTTGTCACCTTCCTTTGATCTATAGAGGAAAACTATTGGCCACACATCTCTGCAGCGCAGCCCACCCGTCAAAATGACTTAGTGACTGAAACCTTTCTGTCTCTATTTTTTTTTACAAGTATCAATATATATATATTTATATATGTTACATTCTCAAACGTTATCTCACCGGTCTTGAAAGTGATGCAGATCCCAGGGCATAAAAACTAAATCCTTTGAGGAGGTGGTGATGTAGTGGTCCAAGAATGTGTTGACAGCTCACAGGTAGAGTCTGCGCCATGCATGCTGAAATCAGGTTGCCTTTATGTTTACGACTTTGCAGCCAGCTACGGGCTTTGCTGAGATCACACCATTTTCATAATCAAAGTAAACGGACTGGTAATTCCTCTGAACATGGGGACTATGCCCCACCAAAAATAAACAAAGAGGTTTGCGCACTATGGATACATCAGCCCCAGTACATGTCCAGGGATTATTTTAAAAGTAAATTAACAAGACAGACTTTGAACACATTAAGTAATTGGATGGACTTAAATCTTACTGTGGTGCATAAATAAATATCATAGTAAATCACCACTGGTGTTCACTTGTGAGTCACGAGCTGCCGGCTGCGCATTATGTAGTTTGCATTATATGTTGTATTAACGTAATGTTTTCATCAGCAAAACTGTAGATTTTCTGCGTTTTTTTCAGTGTTGTCACTGACGTGTGTGTGTGTGATAAAGAAACACAGAAAGAGAGAGAGAGAGGGTGGGTGTGTGTGTGTGTGTGTGTGTGTGTGTGTGTGTGTGTCAGTGCGCGTAAAAGAAGGTGGACTGTTGTGCAGGCAGGGGAGCAGAGAAGTCCACTGTCATGAAAACATTCCTACAAAACTAAAAAAGCATCTCAATCTGGTGTTTTTCCCGTTTAGTCTGGATTTAATTTACAATCAGAAATGTTCATATTCGTCAAAGCCAAGACCACTGGCGCCCTATGCCAACAGCCATAGGGCGCAGGAAGGCATGTGATTTAACAAAAAAAAAAAGCCAACGTTTGATCTAAAATGTAGGGCAGTGCAGTGTCGCTGTGCAATGAACACAAAAAACTGGTAGTATGAGTAAGTGGACAGACACCAGTATTCACGTGGACAAACACACTCGTCCCTTTTGCGTATTTTGCTTCCCAGTTGTCGCATTTCCCTTTTTCCTGCTGCACATGCACAAGTGGATTTTAAAATGCAGATCCCACAACATAGCATGCAGCATTTGTGACTTATGTGGAACATAAACTTCAGGCCAGCAGCCTTCAAGTTTAAAAAAAAAAGTAGATCTACTGCAGCACTGTGAGCTGGTCTCATTGGGAGGAAGCCATGTTTGCCAAGCAAAGCGAAATTAGCTTAAGTATTCGTGAAACGACATACAGTGTATAGAGGACACAAAAGTGTCGAGTTTAGGCCATACAGATGTGTGTGGGGGGAGTTAGTAACCCCCCTCAGACTCACTTTACCCACCGACACCTTCTGATATGTGAAATAGACTCTTCTTAATCTTTATGAAGTGAGCAGATGTGGCCCACAGCAGCACATAGGCTTGAAAGAAACAACAGTACAGGGCGTCTCTGACAATCACTAGATTTCTCCTAACGATGGTTTTCTTGCGATAATCACCAGCAGGTTTGGCCATTTTTTTATTTACCACTCATACTATACAATACAGATAGTGACTGTATTAGGCTGTTGAAGAGCGACGCCTACAAAGACTACCTACACTATAATTTAGGCATAATTTACTTCGGGTTTGACTCGTTTAACCTCACCCATAGCAGGTAGACTATGAGAGGACGGCAGTGGGCTAACCGCAAAATAAAGCAGGCCGGGCGGAGCCGCGCCCAGAGGAGGACAGAGGGGAAGGCTGGCAAAGCACCGCTGCAGCCAGGCCAGGGTGGATTTACCAAATACTTCTTTGTTTGTTGTACTTATCATGCAGTTATTAAGACGTCAGTGATTCATTACTTTGACTGCAAGGGGTTTATCAGATTTGGGTGGAAGATATTTTTACGCGTCATTTACGCAACATAAAGTATAATACAAAGCTACACAGTGTATTTTCAAATTTAAAAGAAAAATATCCGTGAAGTGCAGTTAAATTAGTCAGGAATACAACACCGGTTTATAGAGGAGCCTTTCAGCCGCAAACATTTGTAGAATTTCGCACGTAGATGACAGGGATAACCATAATCACATAAATAAATATAAACATCTGGGGGATGGATTTCAGGAGCTGCTAAGTTCAGTTCCTGCACAATAGTAGATTTCAACTTTAAACACATATTTTTCTGTCTTATTATGAACAAAGCTGGCAATACTGGCGCGTGAGGCAATTATATATCCTACGTACGGTCTCAAATTAGTGTTTCTATAGAGGAAGAGTTTTTAATTTAACTTACAAAAATAATTCTGTTTACAATAATACCATGCAAATATTTTAATGCAAACATGTCATCAAGTCGTGTCACAGTCAGATTTTGTACGTTTAACCCGTTTCCAAATTATTATCCTGATGTGCGTTTGTGTTATTAACAAATTGCCTTTTTAAATCGTGCACACACATTTGGAGTACCTCTGTTTGAAACCCTGTTGGAGTGAGTTTGAAATGTTGCTGCTGCAGTGCAGAGTGTTGAAGCAGTGAGAAAGCAGACGGAATAAATCCACAGTTTGACGCGTCTCGTCGGAAGTCCAAGTTCAAGTTAAGAGAGGAGGTCGCTCCATCCGCCCCGACAGCAAAACAAAAGACACACACGTTCATCATTAATCATCTCACTCCTTCCCCTCGAACAATAAACCTCTTTGAAACTTTCTCAACATATTTCAGACTCTGTGTAGGTTCACTCCAAGAGGCTAAAGCGAGAGTACAGGTGCATTTTAATATCTTTTACGCTTTGATTTGCTCTGTGAAATCTTAATGGAATTATATCTGAAGAGATTATTTTAAAAAATAGGTTTCAAAACACAAAGTACTCAAAGTTTTAACATGTGTATTTCAAATTAAATTATCCTAAGTGCACTGATGAAACCGGACAATGTTATGAATTTTATGAGTTACCTTATTCTAAATAGGCAGCTCCGTGTTCAGTGCCTGAAAGAAACACCAATCTGTATCAAAATAATCTTCAAGGGTATCTTCATAAATCTCGAGGCTTGTGTTATAGGCCAGTTTTCACTCTCCTTGGTCTCATGCTAATCTGCATCACAGCCAGTAACACCATGCAGGTCTGCAGAGTGTTCACATGTAGAAAATGTGTCAGAATGCCGACAGAGGTCCGAGGACAGCGGCTGTGAATGTTTGTGAGTTTAAGACGCCACAACATCGCCTGCTAAGAAAATGTGCTGCCAGTTGTGTTAAATAAAAACTGTCTCTATATGCACACAACGGTGCATTTAGAGACAGTGGTATTTAAAAAGAGCTAATTAAAAATCAGTGTTTCCTGAATGCGGGGAATAACCTGCAGATCATGTAAACTATCACTTATATTTCATTTCTCCAATCACTCTATAGGCAAAGATGCTACATTTTCATTTTTAATTTACTAATAATTCTATAGTGCTCCTTTATATTATTATTATTACAATCACATACATCCTGTATCATCACAAAACATGTAATACACTAGTCTATACACTAGATTATTTTCTATACTCTCATTAGTACAGTATGTGGAATATACTTGGTGCACAAAATGTACACAACGGAGCCAACTATTATTGGTATAGGCAAAAGGTTTATTTATACAGCCCTCCCTGTGAAGTCCACTTTGCTTTAAGACTCCAAATAAAAACCCGGGGAAAAGTACTGGAAGCGATTTTAAGGACAACAACTTCCTGATCCAACGTGCAGCAGCAGTTCAACAGCGACTGTATGGACAGGCTAAAAATCAAATCGGGGTTTTTGGGGTTTGGAAGCACTGCGGACTGGAAAAATGATGTCAGCACCTGCTTGTTTTTGGTTTGCTCGATGTGATGAGGGGAATCTTAAAGTGAAATGGTGCATAGGAAGCCATGCTGAATCAAATGAGCACAGCAGAGGTAAAAAAAAAAAAAAAGTACATAAAGTGCACCTAATATATTGATCCAAATTGGGTTTTTGGGAGGAAACATCCGGGACAATCTCCTGCGCAAAGACGCACTGAGACCACGCTACCAGAATAATAATGTGGATCACAAAAATCCGTCAAGCATGTAGCAGAGCAGATCCTACACTCCTACACTGTAGGATTAAACCGATGTGCATTATTCACGTTTTTTGTAAAAGTGGATCAATATCTGACCCAGTACAAACTGTGTGAATGTGGATTTGTTGAGCCAACAAATAAGAATATTTTGAGGTGACGTTGAAAAAACTATTTAGCCTCAGTTAGTCATTTGAAAACTTTTGCAAAGTGACCTTGAACCAGTAAAACTAACATCAGCCAGTTTAATTTTGGACTTTCTCGCAGCGGATAAATTCAACTACTGCTCTTCGTGTGTGGTTAAGTTGATGAAGCGGATCTGAGCCTTTACGAATTTAGATCATAGTCACAAAATCACTTGTTTTGATGAGCCACAGTCAAACGACAATAATTGAAATGGCTCAAGAGACGTGTTCACGTGCATCTTTCCTCTGCGCCAACACGTAATCAAACATCTGTGCAACTCACGCAACTTATTGGCAAATATCTTTCAAGCCTGTGCTGCAACATGCGGGGGTTAAAATGGAGTCATTAGACTGTAATATTATGCATTCAGGCATGTACCTTACATCAACCCACTGATGCACAGCACATGTTGTTCTCATCAGTCATTTAAGTTCACGTCTAAAGAACAAACATGAGGGATATCAGCGTGCGAGGTGTTGGCAATAAGACAAAGAACAGAAAAAATAATAAAGCCTAAAATTAATAGATATTTTGAAATTTCGACTGACAAGTCTTGACAGAGCTCCCGGACACTTCGTAATGAAACAGAAAAATAAGTAAAATGTGCCAAAGAGTGACTATTTCGTGTGAGATTGCTGTCCAAAGACTTAAAGTAAACAGACTTTTTCCACAGACTCCTTCTTTTGTGCGCACTGCCCAATCCACTATTTAATACATTAACATGGCTGCTGGAGGCAGAGGAGTTAAAAAAATTATTATTTTGTATGAGTGAGTCCACCTGTGATTTCTTGTATCTCATAACAACACTTGCTCCGGGTGCACAACAGAGAAGAAGGGACAGAGGCCTAAACAAAGTGGACCTATGGAGGAATATGGTTGCTGTCGCCTGCTGTCTGTTTGGCGACCAGACACCTCATCCGGCCCGCGTGCTACTTTTGAGCCCTCCTGTGCTGTGCACGACCGACACAGACTGACTCAAGGGCCAACAACAGCAAACTAATCCATGCACCGAAATCAGTGCCGGTTCACCTGCTCCGGTGTATGGCGCACGTTATAAAAGATGAGCAAGGCTAAGTTCAAGTTCAAAGTCCCTGTGCTCAGACAGAGCTGGGTGTGCTCAGGAGGGGACACCCCTCACCTCTCTCACCTCGCTCGTAAACCAAAACAGTAGCCGTTTGCATTAACGGGTCCAAATCCAAACCTAGTGAGAAAAAGAAAATCAGAGACACTAATTTAATCGGTGAAATAAACAACGAATCCTAATGAACTTCCTCCAAGGGCATGAGTGGATTTTTTTAGGCTTGTCCTCGACCTGCTCCTATCACATCTGTAAATATCGATGCGTAAAGGTATTTGGCTGTCCACAGATTTGATCAAAATGTTTCTGATTTGTGTTTTTCAACTGTTTTAAATCGGATTTTAAAAACATCTGTGCGATCTCTTTTAATCAGAGCCAAACAAAGGAAGAAAATATTATTAAACCTGATTTTAATTTAAATGAAATTAGTTTTCATTTCAATGTCTCTTCATCATGCTTCGTTTACGAACAGAAAAAACCACGTGACACAGAGTCCGAACAATGGAGAATCCTGATATTATTGTTCATCAATAATGTTCATATTTTGTAAACACATTAAAAAAAGAAGTGAGTACATAAAAATATCAAACTTTAGTTATCAGCGACCTAATAAATATGCAAATGAAATAAAAAGTTGTTTCAATCGGTAATTTGAAAACTCAGCATCTCTTTTCGATGTGTATTATTCTATAAATACAAACCAAATGTACGAAACTGCTGCACTTTTATGAACATATTCAGAGGAGTAATAGGGCGATGAAAAAACCACATTCTCACACTTTTTCTTCCTGCGTGGGATTTTTATTTTTTATTTAAATTTTTTTTATGGAGAAGCCAACAAACTCCAAAAAACTTCGGAGCCTGAACAGAGCTACTTCCTGTATCACCAGAAAATTGCATCGGCGCTTGAGAGCTTTC
>OOFC01002079.1:0-10133 GCA_900323345.1 Pseudochromis fuscus | reverse complement strand
ACTCTTAAAATGTTTCAGCTCACTGGTTAAAGTTTGAAATAATAACATCTGCATTTATCTGAAAGTACTGACCTGGACAAAGAAGAGAGTATGTTACCATGTATGTCCGTACAAAACTCCATAATATGCTGTTTAAGATGATGTGGATGTCTGCGGCTGGGTGATCAAAGCTGTACGGAGAAGATGTGGGGGCTGTTCAAACACACGGCGTCCCAGCTGCCCGTTACCAAGCCTGCGACTGGAGCAACAACAGCAGCAGCAGCTAAAAAACACAGAATCAAAATAGATGCTTTGGGAAATTATACTGATTTACTGGATTTGTTTTCAAGAAGTTAGAAGAAACAGGAGTAAATGATAATGAAGTAAAAACATCAGGACATGAGGTACAATGTAAAATATCACATAGTGGATATGTTTGGTATCACAGACACTACTGGAAGTAATGCAAAGCAGAGGGGGGAACAAATAAGAAGCTGAGCAAAGGACCTACATAAATAAAGATTCCAGTACCAACAAATCCTTAAACATAATATACTATATTATAAATTACTTGCAAGTAGTACATTACCCACAGTACATAGTAATAAACCCACAAATTGCTTTATGCAAATCTGCAGCATCACTATCTTTTTAACGGTGCAGCACACTGCAGCACTGTGGCTGTGCTCATGTGGATCTCAGCTGTGTCCCAACAGAGCGAGGTAACCGAGCTGACCCAACGTTATTATGGTTCAGCTGGTGAGCAGAGCAAAGGTCCGTGCCTGCAGCAGGTCTGTCGCAGTCACAGGAAAAATGACTGAGTGAACATTTTTATGACAAACAGGTAAAGAAAAAATTATTATTGCTGAAAGGATTGGTGCATTTGGCTTTCAATATGAGTTCCCAAGCTCAGGTTTTCAGACAGGAACACTGTTACTATATGGCAGCTTAACTGAGAGTCATCTTGGCCTCTACATGCTGACACAGTGGCAGCAGGCTCTGTTGATGGCAATACCAGTGTGTTGTCCCTGACTGAAATATCTCAACAACTTCAACTGCCAGAGCTATGGTACCAAAAGGATGAAACCAGCAGACTTGAGTTGTCCCTTAAGTTTCCTTCAACAAGTTTGTATCCTATAGTTTATTATAGATGACTGGGAATTGCCAGATCAAAACAAAATTACATAAAAATATTCATGATCCTGTTATGTTTCATCTCACACCACCACCATGAGGTTTAGGTTTGAGGGATTGTCAAAGAATTTAATAGAAACCTTCCAATCAGCCTCAGGATGAATTGTAATACCAAAAATTGTCATCATTTAAAGTAGCTCTATGATCACATCAAAACCCCAAACTGTCCAGTATTTATAAACTGAATCCCTCTGCCTGAGTACAAAGCTAGAGTGGCTGGAGCCTCATTTTAAACTGCAAACACTGACTAAAAATGAGCATTCACCTGGACTGAAGCATGTTCCTGCCTTTGTTGGCTTTTAGTTTATCAGTTTAAAAAAGCTTAGACGCATTCCCAATGACTCATTAATTTATGTGGCAATAGTTAACATTTTATTATTCTGACCAAGAGCCGCTGGCAGGCTGGTTATAGTAATGTTTTCCAGTGTGCTACTTCTATCTTTTCCAATTTTTTGCGCTCCGATGATCTTTTAATTTGCCTCAGGACTATTCACGACCTTTGTTCTACTTTGGTTACAACATCAGTCTGACAACAATAGAAGATCCATCTTAAAACTCCCATCCCGGGAGCACTCAAGGGCTTTTTAGACGCACCGCCATTTGCTGCACGCTGGAACCGCCTTCCCGTCCCACACATTTATTACCTATACTGTGTATGTAACTGAGCTAAATGTGTCGTATGATTCACCCACACAACTGCTCAAAGTACAGTGTGGCCAAACAGTCACACTGAGGTTTGTATGTTTGTGAACATTTTGTGCGTACAGTGAAAATACATTTCAGCTGTTGAACTGGTTCGCACAGCCAATAAGAAGGCAAGATGATGCGAAGATGAATAACATCAACCTTTACATCCACAGTCTAAGAAAACACTCCTAAGGAACAAGTCTTTGAGAAAAACAAACTTTATTCGCAACATAATCTATTACGCCTGGACAGGAAAATTAATCAGCAAAGATTTAGATGATCTTTAGACATTTTACCTCAAAAATGACTCAATGATTTGATGATTTTTGGTCTTCTTAAGAGTTTGGATAGTAAACTGAAATGAAATGCTGACTGTGAGCTCCAAGTGGCTTTGATCAAGCTTTTTTCAATTATTTTGATAAGAATAAGTATCAACAAAAATCTAAAATAATGGAGAATTATTACTATGCTGTACTGAAAAGGGGATCTCACCTGTACCTTATCAGCTGTACTGTAAATAGGAAATCTTTGAGCCTGTGAAATTTATATTATTGTGAGCTTTTCAATATTTATAATTCAATTACTTTCAGTTATCAGAATACGTTATTGATCATCGAGGGGAAATTACGTCACTTACAGTCTCTCACACTGCAGACAAAAGATAAGAATTCAGTAAAGTCAAAGTCAAGTTTATTGTCAGTGCTCGATCCAAACATGACAGACTAAGCATTGAAATGAAAATGATCTTTCCAACATAAAAAACATACTGACAATTAAGAAAATATACATATACAAACAAATAAGGGCATTTAGAAACAGCAAAAGCCAAAACCAACCTAATTTAAAATAGATAAACAAAACAACATGACATGAGGCACACAACAGCACAATGCAACATAACAACAAGAAAAACTGATATGAAATAATAAATAAATCCAATATGAAACAAATACACATAAAAAGCACAGCACTGAATGATATATGAAATTATTAAATTATGAGATATCCACATAACTGGTTAAGATAAGTCCTACACAATGAGGGAAATTGGTTTATTTGTGAATACTCACACCACATATACACTGATCATATACATTTATCTCCATCTGTTTTTGTCAGTCTGCTGGACCACCACTAACAAGGTGCAGGTCCAAATGTCTACAAGTCCTTAGGTAGCCTCAACAAAAACTCATTTTCACAACTACAGTGCCTCGAGTGATCAAAGCAGACAGCCTTTTGTATCTAATTCTATAGGAAAGGCGCAAGCCCCACTGTTGAAGTAATACTTTGTAATGGTACTAGGAGAGCTATAAAAGTGTCAGAGTCCTGTAAACAGGCAATCAGAGAATGAGCCACGGTCTGTTGCTCTCACAGGCATCAATCACTAAGTAATGAAGGTGAAGTCTGAAAGAAAATACTGCATTTGATGTCAGGGAGTAGGTCGACGTTGTTTGGCATTACTGGACAGTAATGCTAATTTTTAATTTTCTTTTCAATTAATGTGTTAACAAAACTGGTTATTCAGACAAAAAAGACAAACATACAAAATTTTTGACATGAAATTGAGAAACTTTGTAATTTTGTGGCATTGTCTTTGACCACTGCCTTTGTCTAAATTACCAGAGATATGGAAAGAACTGTTTCATGTTTCTGTTTACTGCCACTAGTCTGGATATGAAATGTCAGAAAAATAAATAAATAAACTGCATTAATAAAAGACTAGATGCCTTTTGGGGATTTTGAGGCATTTATTGTTAGAGGATAGTGACAGGAAATGAGGGCAACAGCCTTCAAAACTCCAACCAGGGATGTAAGGATATTATCATGTGGTTATTCAGATATTATTATACTGAAATATAATATTACAATTCTACACACATAGAATTATATACAGATAGTGAGTGATATGTCATCTTTACACACTGCTGAGATTTGTGTTTTTCTGAACATTAAAAAACTATTATTTAAATTTGTCTTTTGGTCGTTAGTCTGTCACTTCACTCCAGACTGAAATATCTCAACCTGTACTTACAGATAGGCAGAAATCTTTGCCATGCTCTCCAGTACATGATGACCCCAAGGTTTTTTTTTGTAACCCACATCGAGGTTACAGAGTAAATATCATAAAAACGACCTCACAGATTGTCATAGAATTTGCTACAAACATTTAGGGTCACTGCCATTTTTCTTTTTAATGAAATATCTCATCAGCTGTTTACTGTAATGGATTACAGTTATCGTTTATACCGACACTCATGGTACCCTGCAAACAAACTGTGATAACTTTGGTTGTTACTCTGGCAAATCAAACGACTTTAGCTTAATAATACATACAAAACATCAGTAAACTCAGACAGTTAACATCACACCTGCTGAAACAAAAGCATGTTATTGTGAGGATGTTAGCAAGCTGCTGTGATCGTTAACCTCAAAGCATCAATGTGCCTCAGTACACGCTGACAGTGGACTCATTCTTATAACTGAACAAGTGAGCATGTGACCAGCTGACTGGGAAAATCAGATAGTAGAATTAATAGGCATTTTAATATTATGTGACAGCAGTTCAACCTCTTAAATGATTTGTGTGCTTCCTGCTCTTCTGACTGAGCTTTCAGGGCATTTTACTTCCAATGTTTGACTAACGCAGTTTCAGTGAAGTTACAGACAAACCACTTTTTGAAAATCTTACACTTTGAGATCATTGCTATTGCTAAAAAAAAGAGGAGTTTGTTCCTACACTGAAAATGGCATAGCTATGAAAGTGCTGTAATAGAAAAGCATAACACGCCGGCTTCACTCTCCTGCAGTACTTTTATGTCACTGCTGCTCGCTGCCTGAAAAATAATCAAATAACACAAAGGGACGTGAAAATGGTGAGCTGTCTACTCTTATTTCTTTCTTTATTTTTGTTCATTTCTGCCCTCTCTGCTGCTTCGAATTGTAGTTTAAATTCAAACAACTTTGACCAATTATTTCTGATCTTTAAGTGTTTATCTGTTTCGCTGCATCTCAAATATTCTGATGAGGGATAAAACAATCCCACAGAGGACGACCTGAGGAAAAGTGAAGGCAAGTAAACAACAGGGAATCTACAAGAGTTTTAATTAGGAATCCAGTAGCCAGATATAATTATTATTGATTTTCAATATTGTTTTGTTTTATCAGAAAAAACGAGTGGGGGGAAAGTTGCCATAACATCTATCCATTGCTTGATGATGATGATGATGAAAAGAACTGTGTGGGGAAAAAAAAAAGCTTTTTTGGACACTGCTTTAATGAACACTGAAGCTTTTGATTTTGAAGATTTTATTTGGGGAACCAGAGATCTTAGGTTTCTGATTTTCTGATGCTACATCTTTTCCCGCTTTAGGATAAGGCAAAAATATTTCATTCACTGAGGTTTCAAAATTATTTATCAGTTTCATTAACTGCAGACAGATAGTGAGAAAGTTAAGGCATTTATCCTATTTTGTTACAACAACAGGTAAACTTTAAAACTTCAACCAAGTTTTCTTCCTGTGTGACGCATAATTATGAAAATAAGGCCCAGAATAACTGAGGAGGTCACTGTCGAGCAGTATGAAAGGCTAACAATCACAACTTTAAAAGACTCGGAAAACATCCCATTCTCAAAATATTGTATGTATCCATATTTTCTAGGACATTATCCAAGACAACATGAGTCATATTTAAACAAGACAGAGTCTATAAACAAGCTCGTGGCTCTGTGAGGCTGTACTTATGGGCACAGAGATGCTTTGAACTAAATCGTAGCGTCAGCAGGTTTTAGAAGAAAGCTTCAGAATGCTAACATTTGTTAATGATCACAAAACAAAGTACAGATGAGGCTGATTGGAGTGCCAGTAGTTCTGCATGTATTTTTGTCATAAACCGAACTATAGCCTGAGAAGAAAAGTGAAGTAATCACCAAAGTGAGTCCAAACAATCCTGAGTGAGACATAAATGTCTATAAAATATTTCCACATTAAACCTAAAGTCAGAGCATCACCACAGTCATTAGGATCTTTATGAAATGATGCATCTCTGAACAAAATTTTGTGCCAATCCACTTCATAGAGTTACACATTTCACAGGGCAGCTCAGAGCTTTGACCTGAGGGTGCGGACACATCAGGTCATTACCAAAATAATTCAAATTCACACTTTTGGCAGAATGGATATCTATACAACATTTCATGGGAACCTTCCACGTCCTTGTGATGGTAAATGGAATTACCAAACTCAGTGCTCGTCATCCTCTGAGGGCCATGACTGTCTGTTCTGTTCTGTCAAAATGTAACAGCAATAGCCGAGACAACGTATTTCAGTCTGTACCATAACCATCAACCGACAGACATATAGAGCCATGCCACATGCGTGTCTTAAAATCCAGAGGGAACCGGCCCAGGACCACATGTGATTCATTTACGCCACGTCACAGTCTCACACAGTTCTAACGCCGCTTCACGTAAAATTATTCAGTTGAATGCTTTTGATAGAGTTGGTATATGGGATAAAATTGATGTTTTTAATGTAATAAGGAAGTTTCACAAAGTAGATTTAGATAAATAGTTGGAAATAGTGTATATAGAAATACTACAAAAATTACGGAAAAGGGCTCATTAGCTGTCTTGTTGAGAGTTACAGTCACATGAAAAGTTATAACCATAGAAACTGATGTTTTTGCTTTATGTATTTGGACAAGTAAATATTTGATCTGCTTTAAATGACACACTGAACAAATTGATATTTTGTCATTTTCATAATGTAAGGAAAAATAATTAAAAAAAATCTACAGATCAGTCACATGGACATTAACTTTAAATCCATAAAAATAGAATAAGTAATTACAGATTAGGTGTCAATGATTAAAAGTTCCTTAAGACTGACAGGTGGAACCTGTCTAATTTAAACCTAAATTCAAAATAAAGCTTGTGGATGTCTAGAATCTGGTGAGGAGTTTAAAAAGCACCACCTAAATTGTTAAAATAAATAATTAAACTTTTGGGAAAAAAATCCCAAAAGTAAATTTAAAATGACTCCCGATGTGTCCTGGACAGACTGCCCCTGCAAACTAAACCAGAGTCAGAGGGAAAAGATTTCTCTATGAATCCCAACATTTCTTCATATAATCTGCACGTCATTGGTGTCAACACATCTGTTGGCATCCACAGCTGGAAAGAAACTGAATCAAGTCAACCTGAATGGGAGGTTTGACAAGAAACAGGTTTTGCTGCAGGACGTCTGGACTAATGTTTTCTAACAAACGAATCAGCGGCAGTCGTTGATTCAACTCTGAATTCGGCATCATATTAAAGAGTATTTGAAGTTAATGTGCTGCCATGGAGTCTTATGGGATAGTCCACTCAGGAAAACAGCACAGATCTGAATCCCATTAAAACCTTCTGAGGGGTTTGAAACAGGCAGAACATGTGAGAAGACCCTCCTCCACCCTTAGATATAGATAGTGGTGGACAATTATGTTAGGTAGTTATTTCTAAGGTTAATGCCAGCTTGTGAGGCAAAAGGTGCACGTTTTCCCATAAAAATAAAATATTTATTGCCTGTTTGTTTTTCTAAACAAAAAACTGAAAAAGTAAATGTTGTTGTTCATGTTGTTGTAAGCACTGTTTCAAAGAGGATCAAATGTTTGCTTCATAACCAGAAAAAAAAAAATGAAAACCATTAATAACTCCTGTGTGGAAATTACTTTGTTACTGTTTTGAAATAAATTCCTGTCTTATTACTAGAATTACTGTTTTACTTTGTATTTATTTGTAGTTTTAAATGGAGCACCCCAGCCAAAGTTTTTTTTACATGATTGTTCTTGTATAACCTGTGTGACAATAAACATCTTGGATATTGAATCTAACACTTGCTAAAGCATTTGAGATTGTAAAAAATGGTTGTAAAATATCAAAAGATTGTAAAACAAAAAAAAAGTTGTGAAAACCATAAAAGTTATACAACTGTATCAGCAGGAAGAGGAGAGACTGTGACCACAGGAAGGAAGGACTTTCTGTGACAGTCAGTGGATCATTTTGTCAATCTCCATGTGAACAGCTCCTCTGGCCACCACAACACTGGATAGGTTGGGAGGGTTGGAGACGCCGTCCATGATAGAGAGACGTTTTGAGAACAATCTTCCATCCTTAGCAGATTGTCCATCTCCACCTGCATGACAGAGCCTACGGTCTGAATGTATTTGTCAATTCATTTGATGTCATTCACCAAAGACTCTGAAACATATAGAAAATGGCCATGACCACAACAGACTGATAAAACATCTCCAGTATGATGCTACAGATGTTAGAGGACTGGAGCTTTGGCTTTGTTTAAGACAGTAAACATCAAACCTGCTGCTTTCTTGTGGAGAGCCACAGAGTTTCTGCTCGCATCCAGTTTTCCATTTTAAGTCCACATTTGTACTTCAGCTCCATCACTTCTTCCCTAATGTAAACAGGAGTACCAAGAGTTCTGGATCTCCTGAAGCTTGGTTTTCTGATTTTAAGTTGTAGACCATCCACCAGCCTCTGGTGCATCCCCTTCTTCAGGGGACAACTGGGATGCTATAGGGAATTGCTGGGTGTCTTTGGACTGATGATATTGGGACCAGCAGCCTTAGCCAGACATGGTTTTTGTAGCTGCATCATCACCTGGTCAGCAGAGATAGCTCATGGATTTCAGGGTGACTTCTGATCAGTGTAGTTGATGTGAGGCTGCATGTCAAATCTACAGTTCAGGTCTTTGGCTCGGTCAGTGTTCCTATCTATGATTCAACTGCTTGGCTTGTAACCAGTGAAGGTCCAGGTCCATGGATCTTCAGACATCCTTGGTATTATTTTGTTAGATGCTTACTAACAGTGGAAAGTTTTGACCAGAACAAAGGTGTCCACACAGGACTTACTGTGCTCAGTAAAGCAGCCTGTCAGTGCATCTATGTACTTTCCATCTCAGACACTGAAATAAAAGTGGATGATCAGAGGCCTGTACCTGGGCTGAAGGTGACCGAGTTGTGGTCTGATCTTCGAAAGATGGGGTGAGCATTGTTGACTCTGGTATTAACAGATGGTGCTGCATGTGGTTGCCAGGTTAGCTTAGCAGAAAGATGCTTCCATTGGTTTTTGGATTGAACTAAGCTATGTCTGCTGGATCCAGGTACATTATTAATAACATTAGCAGGCATCAATCTTCTCATATGACTATGACCAAATAAATAAACATATTTTCAAAAACCGTTCCTTTAATAATGTAAATTCATTTATTCTTCTGTGCTGTGAGTTATGTTGAGAAACTGCAACATCAGACAGTGATTTTTTTTATCAACTTCAAAATAGTTAGTAGCATTAGGTCAAGTCTATTTATTATATTATGAAAATAACAAATTGGTATGTTGTACTTATGTAATAATAAGGGTGATAAGAATAACAAGATATGATTAGAGTAAAATCTGTCGTTAAACACCAAAGAGCAAAGTTAATTCTTGTTTGTGGTCTTACATGAAATGATACAGCCTGTGTCTGACTTACGTACACTTGTTGGTTTTATGTTAGCTTTATAGTGAACAATATGCCTATTTATGGACTGTAATGAAAGACCATAAATAGACATAATGTTCACTATAAAGCTAACATACTTATCTGAACCTATCCCTTTTGAAAATGCTCAGAGTGTTTTACTTACTTTCGTTTTTGAAACATTATATTGTTCAGTGACAGCTGCTTTAAATATAACTGATTTTATGTGTGCTACTGCACATGCTTATTACTTTATTATTTTGCTTGTGTCATCAACTGAGAAATGTCCAGATAGTAATAGTAACCTTTTACTACTCTGCAGAGTACTCCATCAGTGTTATCCACTGGTAGTCATATATGTGTTTGCTTCCAGAGGGGAGCAAACTGCAGGTCTGCAAAGTAACCTTTGAGGAAAATACACAGAAATTCATTGGTATCAGAAGAGCATTTGTGGATAGTTTCTGATTTACACAGACTCTTATGACAACAAAAAAAAAATGTGGCTTTTGTACTGTTAATCTGAGAAAATAAGACATCTGACAAGACCAGTTTAGGTTTTTTTTCTTTTCAGATGAGGAAGAAAATAATCAATCACATCACAAATAATTAATTGAATTAATATTAAAATGCATTAGCTGCAGATCAAATCTTCTGAGGTGTAGACCTTTGCATGGCAGATACAGACAGTTGTAAGCTGTGAGAGTTTTTTCTTCATGAAACCTTCACAAACACAAATGTACTAACAGACCAACTTAGC
>OOFC01002078.1:0-10451 GCA_900323345.1 Pseudochromis fuscus | reverse complement strand
CTTAAAGGGATACTTCAACATTTTGGCAAATTGGCCCATTTGCGTGATTCCTTTAGTCACTACGAAAATATTACTTACTTTTTTTTTTGGTTGCGAGCCGCTATTTGTTCTGACGAGCGTCTGAGCAGGGCTTCGTGGCTACATAATGGAGGTTAACGGGGTTTTTTTCCCCTCTCGTCAAACTCATCAAATACACAATCCAACAAGGCCAAAACACTCTGGTGGACATGTTATAATTCGCACATTCACTACGCTGTGAAACCCCAACAAATAGTATTGAAACGTTACCACATTGAAGGAAATACTGGGAACTACTTTTTTGAGTACAATTCTGAGCGGAGTGACACGGTGCGCAGTTCAGCCTATAACCGCAAAGCTTTCACACTCACGTCGCAGAAAGTTTTGTGAGAGTTTGAGTAGGTGTGGGACTGTTGTGAATCATTTCATACAATCATGGTTCATACTTGCATTGTTAGACAATGTGGTAACATGCAAAAGAAATGGACCAGCGTGAGGTTTCATCATATACCAACAACTGATCAGGATAGGATGAGACAATGGCTGATAGCACTGAACATCGATCCCAATACGCCGGTAGAAAAGGTGAAGAAAATGCTTGTGTGCTCCGACCATTTTTTGCCAGAGGACTACGGCAAAAATCATTTGAAAGGCTCTGCCATACCATCTGTCGGCATCACAGAAAAAGCGGACCTGGTAAGTGATTTGCGTGCTTTTTTTTCTCGTCCATCAATCTCTGTGCTGTAACCTCACGTTGACTAGCGTTAGCGTTAGCTTATAAGTACCAAGCAGGATAAATTATTCTAAAACGCTAACGTGCCTGGCATGAATTATCCTTTTAGTGTAAAATAGGATAGTGCGGAGTGTGCAGTGAGCACTTTTTTGAATGTGGGGGATCATGATCTCTGGTTGTTTCTGTTCTGTTTATGAATGTGGGCGAGCCACTTAGTGAGACTCGCTGACATCGGCTTCTTCTCAAGTTTTGTTGACGGAAGTACCCTGCACTAAACACCCGCTTTTCAAATCACTCCGCCAAGAAGCCGCGGGTTTAGAACTACTTCCGGCTTTGCAATATTAGCAAAAACAACTCAATTTCGTAACTTTACATTATTATTTTATAGCGTGGTGAAAGTACGGATTATAACATGTCCACCAGAGTGTTTTGGCATTGTTGGATTGTGTATTTGATGAGTTTGACGAGAGGGGAAAAAAACCCCGTTAACCTCCATTATGTAGCCACGAAGCCCTGCTCAGACGCTCGTCAGAACAAATAGCGGCTCGCAACCAAAAAAAAAAGTAAGTAATCTTTTCGTAGTGACTAAAGGAATCACGCAAATGGGCCAATTTGCCAAAATGTTGAAGTATCCCTTTAACAAATGTCAGTAAAAAACTAAAGAAATGTGACACATTGACACAGTCAGGAGAGAGGATCTTCGGGGAACCATGAATAATTAATCAATTAAATAGAAATTGAAATAATGAGATTTTTCTTTCTGCACATGGAGAATTTAAATACAAAGAACTTAACCAAACAGAAAAACATCGTCAGCTTTTACAGCTCGGACAATTAGAGTATATCCAGAGCTTTGGTTATGACTTAAAGTATTGCACAGCTCGTGTCTGCACATTCAGGAGCTCATAATAGGCTTGTGAAGGGATTAGCATGGTGCCTAAGTTGACCTCTTGGCCCTTCAGAATCAGGCCTCTGCACCACTGCAAACAGACAACAGCTGAAAAAAGGCAACCACAGTCTCAGTTGCAGGGTCTTTTGCCATGTCCCCACAAATTCCTCTTCGCCTCTGACACTTGTAAACTGCTCCACCATGGCAGGCTCTGACCCCCATTACAAAGGAAAGACTGCATGTCAAACCCAGCCAGTCAAGTTGGCCCATTATATGCACTGGTTGGGGGTTAAGCTGCGCTCTAGAAAACAGTGAAACAGAGCCGAGGCTGCTGTCACAGGGAGCTTTAAGCCCATGAGCTGCTTTTTTGATGCAGATATGCTGTTTGGAAAGTAGCAGAAGACTCGAGGAGGAAAGATACTGCCAATTCTAGTTTTTTTTTTGCTTGTGTAAAGGAATGTAAAAATCTCATTATTACCCTCCATGGAAGCTGCCATGTTACAAGAAAAAGATAATGAGCAAACTTGGAGGCAAACTTGGAGAGAAAGCCACATCACCTCAAAGTAAGAATGAAATCTCAATGTTGAGGATGAGTCACTGCTTTTTAAGGAAAGAAAACACTTTATTTATCCCTGAATAGATGGGAAACAGAACAAAGCAAAAGATTCATCTGTTTGATGTTGAACGCAAAGCTACAAATCACTCCACAACCCAAAAATCTGATACTGAATGACATATACTGTGCAGTATTAAAAACTTGGTTGCCTTAACTTGTCGTGTCAGTCTGAGAGAACAATGCAATTTATGTGAAATCCAGTCCATGTAATTGCTGAAGGCACAGATTTTAAAGCCTCTCTTGGAAGGAGAATAAAAACCAAACCTCTGTGCGATGAGACCCCGCTGCTGCAGCTCTGTCATGTGCACGACTTTTATGGGTGTCAGCAGTGACCAATGGAAAAATGGAGCCGCTGCGGTCGGCATGCACACGCTGACCTCAGTCGACATATCATCCAGTCTGCCTGTTAGCGCAAACACCTTCTTCTCCCAGCTCTGATGGCAAATGCTATTTATAGCGTGTTATTACTGAGCTATACCTTTCAGTGTACCCTTATCTAACATTTTAAAGTGATTAAACCAGCCCACATTTCCAGGCTCCATCACTATGAACAAAGGTTATTGCAGCCTTTTAAAAACTGCCAGCCCCTGACAGTGTGACAAGCCAAGCATAACACTGAATATATAACAGGGGATCTATTGTGTCTCATGATACATTTCATTGATGCTACATGAATGTAGAGAGTGAAATGAAAAATAGGGGCTGAAATGGAGCATTCAGTCATTGTTGAAGACCCAGATTCATTGTGTTTCTGATGAAACATGACTGACTTTTAAAAATGAGTCAAACCTATTGTATCTGTGTGTGATAACAAATGGCTCAGTGATAAGTTTATGCAAAATCAAGTGTGTTACACATTCAGGGCTGCAACTAACAATTATTTTCATTAGTGACTAACCTGCTGAATACTTTCTTGATTTACTGAGCATTAACTTTGTCCATAAAATGTCAAGACACTGCTGTTAAAACCTTCTGCAGTCCCAGGTTATCTATGTTGATATCATGTAAAAAAATATGCTCAGCTCTTTTAACCAAATCAGGTCATTTTGTTGCATTAAACTATAGCTTCCCACTGCACCAATCATCTGTGTCCATGCATGTCATGTGTTGTGAGCTCAGGGAGCTCAGTGAGAAGAGCAAAAGGCAAACATTTACCTTCAGGTTGTGGGTCAACGCTCGAATTTGGGAGCTTGTCAATTTTTAACTGACTATTAACCATATAAACAAAACAAGTGTCTACAGCTGTGATTGTGTGGCGGTGCTGAAGCACAGCACAGACTAACACTTCATACTGATGCTGACTATCTGACTGGAACAGATATTTGGTCATAAATTAGGCAAATAGAAATTTAGACACAAAGAGGAAAGATCACAAAAAATGTTTACAATTCATGTTGACAAGGACATGAATGTCTCAGGCATCATGTAACTACATCAAAAAGCTGCAGATGCATTTCATTCAGCGTGAACCTGCTGGTTTCACTAGAGGAGCAGTCAGGGGGGTCACTGAAGTCCAAAAGGATCCATCGCACAAGTTAAACAAACTTTCAAGTCAGTACGTGTAATAGTTCATGACATTTATCACTGAGGGCCAAAGTAGTGGAATGACTAACTGACTGATTTTGCAATCCCTAGAGTACGGTGGCCCGGAGAGCTCAACATGCTGAAGAAAGCATCTTCACCTATTTTACAACATATATTCAACACAACATTCAAGAAACACTGCAAAATAAATACAACACAAGCAAATACATAAAGCACTGCTAACAGAAGGCTACACCTAGGGGCCACTAAAAGTTGATGGACCTGAATGAGGCACACTTGCTGCAGCACTTTGTGACTCATGAAGTTAGTGAAGTCGACTATTTGTCAACGAGTTTCCTTTTTCTGTGATCATAAATTTTTAGTACCCTTTGGAAACACTTTTGTTTTGGCCTGTGTGATTTGCAGTGTTTACATGTGTTTTGTCGAGCTCTTTATGTACTGTATCAAAGCCATATGACTAGCATGACTAAAAATAAAGTGAATAAATAATAATAATTACATATGTTTAATAACAAATTCATACACTTAAATTGAGTGTATGAATACAAATCAATCTAGACATTACTTTGTTAAGGTTACAGTGTCAAAAGCTTTTTGAGTTTTTGTGCTTTACCTACAGGACCATTTTTTTTAACAACTATAACTAAACAAAATGGTGAAACCAGGTGAGCATTGAGGGGCAGCTCTCCATGGATCCATAACCTCAGTCCTGTCTGTTGATTCATTATCTCTACGTGTAGTCTCTAACAGTGAAGTAAAAATAAGCAGGATGCCTTGGCTAAACAAAAGTGTGGAGCTCATAAATCCACTGGAGGCCCCTCTGAGATCCTCCAGGCCGTCGCTGCAGCACAGCAGCGTGGCACCTTCTGGGTTTGGGGGTCATAAAGGAAAGGGAAAGGCATGACACGCCGTAACAGCGGGGCATCTGAACCCCCTGCTGAGCTGCTGCAACCCATCATGGAGAATTTCCTGATTGTATGTCTAACCTTTCAGCAATTCTGGCGACGGCCTGCAGTGTGCAACATGCTTGTTGCTCAGAGAGAGCATGTCTGCCATGTTACAGAGAGGGCAGATCAAAGTGAAGAAAACACTGTATGCTCGCATAGAAAGAGATAACATTTTGTTTTAAATAACCCAAGACCTCTAAAAACAACTATGTCTGCCTAATGTAGGTGCCAAAGAGACTGAATGTCTGTCCATGTCTGTCCAGGGCCACCTTTTTCAGGTATTAGCCTCGTCCCAAGCTTTGCAGAGCGTCATGAAAGAGCCTTATGAGTCTATTTGGACCCATAAGGTAAACCGGTTCCTGATCACAGAACCAGGTGTCAGTGGAGCTGTTACTGCCATTTAAAACGCTATTGCATTTTTAAACACTGGTGCAGAGGCCAGCACGTTTGTCACGTCAAACAACTCATCTGACAGAAGTGCTAATAGTTTTCGATTTGATCCTCCACATTAGTTCAATAGAAAGTCTTTAATGTTTGACTGAGCCTGCTCCACCCGGACAAAATGAGTCAGTGACAGTGATGATCAGATGTACAGCAGCAGCTGTGGTAACTCAGATAAAATACTAGCTACGTTGTGGAGCTGAGGAAAGGTGCCGTCACATATCAAAGTCAAATACTGTACAGTTGCTATCATCTGGTTCAGGTGTCAACACATTTTTATTTGAGGCACAAGTGAGACAACAACCAGTTGGTTTCTGTGTTTAAATGTTTTTAGAAGCCAATCAAACTGCTTTCAGGATTTGTTCCCAATATTATGGACGGATCATTTGTATGGTGACATTTTTCCCACTTTTTTCACATGTGCAGCAGGAGTGGAAATGACTGTAATTAACCCTTTAATGCCAAATGTATCATATTTGATACATGAGTTTTTGAGACCTCTACATTATCAGTGTGATATTTTTAAATTTATGAAAAGAAAAAAAAAATCTATCTACATTATTTTTTATCCTTACTATATTATATTTTTTGCCAGAAGATTCAATAAACACTTGATTTAAAGAAAAAAAAAAATTATTTCATCATTGAGGCTTTACAGGGTTAAAGAAATGAATTGACTATGCCACTAATTTCTTTAGACTTAAGGCACATTAAACAACTTCTTTTGTCTGCACATGGCTTAAGATTCTTGGCCTTTAGGAGCAAGATATTAAGACTATAAACCTTAAAGATTAAACCTTAACCTTAAAGATTCTTCACTCAATTAAGAGATGCAGTTGAGAGGGCTGAATCAAGAAGGGTTTATATTATCCATGGTTATCTAAAAGTTTTTTTTTTTCTTGTTTTTTCATGTTCAATGAAGAAAATAGATGCACATTCTTATTACAAAATATTGAGATGAGAGAATTAATACCTCTTGTTTCAGTACAGTAAATATGGACTGTGAAAAGGTGTTAAAAGTTCACCTAGTTCTACCTGAACATAACAACATACCTGTACCTGCACCTCCATCCACACTAATTAGCACTTTGTATTGTATTTGTTTAATCCCTAAGAATATAAGCGCTAAAAAAACAAGATGGTGTTGTTAAGGGTGTTTATGTTCCATTTCATTATTAATATTTCATTTGTCTACCTTTCACCCAGCTATGTTTTTTTAGGATACTATTTGTCACAGTAATGACTTTAATGTTTGTCTTGGCAACTTCACAAACACTTAATTTTTCATTGTGTTAATAAACAATAATAAATAACAAATCATCAATCATCTCTGTGTCATCACACAACCACATTCTGACCTTTGGCTCCACATCCCGGTCCAAACAAGGACAACAGCAAGACAATGGAGCTTGAAAGTATATTAAGTCTACAGGTGCTCAATATCACTGATGAACAGCCCATTTTCATTAAACAATGGCTGCATTCTTGGCTGTCCTCCTGGATGTCAAGGCGATGCTCAGGTTGACATTCTTCACTGTTTCCTCGACGCATGCTGCGCTACCTTCAAGCCACTGAGCCACCCGCATTTTTTCCAGGCCGCACATCCTCAACAGCGATGGAGCAGAGATTCCAGCGGTGTGTCGGCAGCAGGTGTGAGGCCAAGACGGACTTTCCAAGGATGTTAAGTCAATGGAAGACTCATTAATGTCCTTCCCCTACCTCTGCAAACAAAAGGACTGGAATGCAGGAGGATGCCTGTCAGCATGCCACAGATGGAAGAGATACGGTCCTCTGAATAGGATCCTGATCACTGGTCACAGGTAGTTTACACACTGGGGACTCACTGGGACTTTTTCAGCTGGCCCCTAATAAAAATAAAAACTCCAATTGCAGGAATAACATCCCTCTACAGGGCTTCAGGGACTCAGTGTTTGTCCCAAATAAAAAACATCACCATTTAAAGTCATCCGGTCATAACTGTTTCTCATTTTGTCTGCAGGATGAAGCAAAGATGAATTTTAACCCACGAGAAAGATTTGAATAAGAGTGTATTTGTTTCTAATTTATCAAAACTTCAGGAGAACAAAGAGTGGTCAGCAGGTAACATATTACTGCTCTCTGTGTCTGTGTCGTCTGACTCTAGCCACATTTTAAATATCGCCATGGTGATTGCTGGAGATGGGCTTGAGAGCTGAAATTGCACATAATTGCTCCGTCTCAGCATGAGTGTATCCTCAGAAGGCTTAAAGTGCAGCGAACAAACAACACAGCTCTTAAACAAGGACAGAGAAAAAACAGATTTTAACAGCAACACACGTCAGTTTTCTGAAATCGGATCATTTATACATTTATTTCTGTTAACGTGGTACACACGTGATGAAAAACATTATTATCCTAAATCAATTTATCTGATTAACTAGACATTTTAACTGACTTTCTTGTTTAAAGCTCAAACCATAACAATGTTCATATAAAACACACAATCTGAAAAGCAACAAAGCAAACAAGATATCTGAAGATTTAGCAAACCAAGACATTCACCAACCAAAGTGCTAAGGGACAAAAAGAGGACTTCAAACGTCCATGCTGCTCTGTCTCCTGGATAAACAGCATCAATTACTGTTATTAGAGCCTGTCCTCAGGCCAGGAACTACAGCATCAACAAACAATGTTTACGTTTTCCTTAAATGATTAATGACTGTCTTGTCTCAGCAGCTGATGCAGAAGTATAGTGACATTGTTACACATGTGGGGTTTGTACTCCATTTTTCTTAAACCACACTGTTTTCCTAACCTTAGAAACAACCACAACCATTTCTGACCTTGACAAAGTGGCTTTAGTTAAACTGCTGGTGGGGTTGTTTTGGAGGCCACTGGTAAAATAACTTATTTTATATTTAGGTTTATTTTGAATAGCTACACTCTCCTGTCAAATTAACCCTAAAACACTTCCTCTATGCAAAACTAGTTTTCCATTTGTAGGTCTGTTATATAAATGACTGCCAGATTACTTAACAGCACATTAACAAGTCATATGTGCACTTTAAAAGTACTGCTCTACAAAGCCACGATTTATGATGCACATACAAAGGGGGGTGCAAAAGGTTAAAGGAGAGAGCGGGGCTGTCTAACTCATGGCCAGTCCAACAAATGTTGATGACCGGCTATAAAGAAACGTATATCTAAACTTATTACAGAAAACATTATCCACTATAATGAAAACTGGCTTCATGCTTACAGTGTGTTCACCTGCTCAGAGTTCATGACATGATTATTAGTACAACCAAGAGTAAACAGAATAATAAACACAGTAAACAAATTAACAGTTCCATAGCAGCAGTGAGTGTTTCTTCTGTTTGAGAACAAACATCAACCTTTAGACTGGTCACCATGGCCACTGGAGTGGCCTCAGCTGGCTTGTCGAGGTGTTTTAATGGGGCTTGTTGATGGATGACTCCATTACTGTACCACAGCATGCTGTGTCACCTCCAGCTGCACACAGCCCTGGCACGCTCTCCTCCCCGTCCGAGGATGCTGTCTTGTTGTTTGCACTGAAGGGAATAAATATGACTACAAAAACACAAAGCAACCAGAAGATATCTCCTGCAGAAATACTTCCTCATGATAAGAGGAGCGCTTGATTACAGCGAGCGGCGAGCAGGAGATGAGGCAAGCCTTGCTGACCGCAGTGATGACGAGGCCTGCGTCCTGTTAGAGACGGGCTCTGTCCTGAGGATCCAGACCACGGCAACAAGGCTGAAAAGAGGTCAGGCAGCTGTTCTTTCATTTGACTGAATCGCTGAAGCAGAGCAGCAGTGAGGAGTGAAAAAAGCAGAGTGGAATCGGCTGAGGTAAAGCCGCCACAACAAACAAGGTATGGCCCAGATCAAGGTGCTCCCCCATCGTCATCCTGCACGCTATCTGAACCATATTAGTCAAGCTTGAAAAGACTCCCCCTGTTCCCCACAAGACCTCTGAAGATGGACGAGCAGCAGGGAGGCAGATGAAATGCAGGTAAAAAAGGAAAAAAGGAAACAGTCAGAAAGTTACAACTTTTCTTTTCTGTTCAAGACAAAGGCCAAGACTTTTTGTCTGCGTGCAGCCACATGGGCTCTCACTAATAAATCCCATGTGTTCATGTCTGTGAGGTGTTAAATCTGAAGGGTCCTGCCCTCTGTGGCCTTGGGGCGGAGGACCCAAGAGAGCTGACCGCACTGTCACACAAGATCACATGTTGCATTTATTCTGCGGCCTAATATTCAAAGCAGGCCTCACAGATTTCAGCGGTACACAAAATGCTGGTCTTTATACTTCCTGGAATCTTGTGAAGTGTGTAAATTCAGTGTTTGAGTGTGTGCCGTGAAAACGCTGAAGGGCATTCACTCTCAGATTGATACAGCTCCACAGCCTACCATCAGGGGTCCTCTGAAATGGGGTGATAAAAAATTTACCACTTTACAATAAATTTTTCACTGACAAAAAAACTTTGCCCGTCAGTGAGATCCAGCAAAGGAGAAGATGGTCATGTTGATTCACAAAACCACACAAACATTTCCTCAGATTTATTGGTGCTTAATTGAATATTATCTGCTACCTAAATCTCTCCAGTCATGCATGAACTTTTATCTCCTCTTGATTGATTATTTTGTATATGTTTCCATTTTAAGAAGCAGAACAAAACAGAACATGACTGGAGGGAGCAAATATCATTCAACTTGCTGATTACATTGTCAGTGAACCAGGATATGAATGTGGTCAGGAGACATTTAAATTACTTCTCCCTATTTAACGCTGAGACTTACAATAACACACTTTTAATTCATTCCTTTAGGCGAATTCAACAATGCAAACATGTAAATTAAGATGAGAAGCCAATTTCCTATTCCAATTTTGGCTTTCATTCAGTTTTATTGCCGTTTGTTACGTTTGCCAAAAAACTGTCGCTGTAATTCAAACAAAAATCAAACAAAAATAAATCAAATGTATCTCGCTGACTGCAGGGCAGGAAACGCGTATTTGCTGCAGACTACAAACTGTTTAAATTTCATGGTGAAGGAATGTGTCGCTTACATTTACAGTGTGTTAGAGGCTGATGTGAAACAAGGAGGTGGCAGCGCAGCAGTTTCGGTCGTGTATAGGGTATTTGTTGCAGGCAGGAACGTGAGAAACTGAGCCCCACTAAACCCAGCTGAACCCCACTGAGCCGTCGGGGCACCTGTTTTCTGCAAATGCCAGCAAGAAGCTTTCGCACCTCACAACAAC
>OOFC01002070.1:3623-27325 GCA_900323345.1 Pseudochromis fuscus | reverse complement strand
TGGAAAAACTCTCGGAGAAGGTTCAGTAGCGGAAGTGACGTAGAGGTGAAGTGGCAGTTGACCAACTGAGCTGCGTTCAAGAGTAGCAGCAGTGTTTGTAACTCACGGTAACACACAGCGTGTGGTTCAAGAGCAGCAGTGGTGTTTGTAAGACTGATGTATGACGAGTTAAATAGATGAAAAACTTTAAACGTTGTCACTTGATGTCATCACACCATTCGCCACGAATTGCGTAAATATGCAACAAAAGTAGAAGTAGAAAAAGTTAAAGTAGAAAAGCAGAATTAGTTTATAGCACAGTCCGCAGTGTGCTTATATTTGATATATGGTGTGAATCACTTCAAGATTCACCCCTATTCATTACACTAATGCTTACCACCTGACAATGGTTACATCTAAATGCTTTCAGGCTTTGAAAGATTCAGTCACTGCAGGATTATTGTTTTGTTAAAATGTAGAGAAGAAAAACTAATTGAATTCATTTCAATTAACATTCTTAAATTTTTTCTGAACTTTTATTAACCATAACTTGTTGTTAACTAACAATAGAGCACTTAGAGAAAATAGACCCGCAGTTCATCATAAATCTGAATCAACACACCAGGAGTCAGCTTCATCGTGTCAAAGACATGCACAGAAAATTAAAAACTGGACATGTTCTTTCTTCCAGTGATAAATTTATTACAAACAGCTAAAGCCTTTATAACATTACCCATATCTTTTCCAAACAACTGTATACAGTTACATTTACAACCTACAAATATGTACAATCACAGATACTGAAACTTCACCTAAACTTCATTAAGATAAACATACAATATTCTATCTGTACTGTGCTACTGTACAGCATTCACAGACGTGGAGCATGGGAAGAAGAGAATATTTCAACACCAACAACGTTTCAACAATCAGCTCAGTGGAATGGTAATGGGGGAATGATAGATCTGAAACAGCACCCACTGAGAAATGCAGTACTCTTAGACCAAGCAGTGCACTGTTACTCTATTCAATTGTGTTCAGTTCCAACAAGCACAAAACCTTTCCAGGGTTTGCATGTCTCAGACCCACAGCTCAGTGTAGAGTTCACACTGAGGCAGAGTGATGAAGCGAGGCAGCATCACTGTAAGACACTGGGAGAGACTCGGTTCATCTCACAGTCAAATAAATCCCACAAAAATATCAAAGTGTCATCTGATTTCTCTGTGCAAAGAAGATCAATTGTAGGGCATTTTGACTCAGTCACACAAACAACCACATAACCCTGTTACTTTTTGCCCACTCTGTGTTGTAAGTGTAATTTTAACTACACTCACCTACACCACAACAGTAAAAACATGTTCTTAGAAATTTTGGCAAAATTCTTAAAAGTCCATGAGAAATTCAAATAGAAAAGAGAGATGTCCAATCCATTTCATTTACCACAAATGGACTCCGACAAAATTCAACACATCTCTTGGACTATTAAAGCAAACTGGATAATATTAAACAAGATTTGAGGTCCCACAGAGGAACTCAAAACCGGGGGAAAATGACACCTTTTTCCATTTAAAATTAAATTTACAACACAAATGTGCAAAAATGACAAGGTTTAAAACCCCTGTGGTTAAAGAAGGGTGTGAGCCCAGAGAGGAGATGAACTCCCACTGAGGAAACTGGAAAACCAGGAACAGGAGTGTCTGTCTGAGACAGTACCACAGAACCAGAGCTGTAGTTTGGCCAGCTGAGGGCGCTAGTGGGCTGTGCAGCAGTGGACCTCAGCGTCACTAAGCTGCTCTCACAAGAAACAAACTTCCCTGATAATTATGTACTTCATATGAACACAAAATGAATTAGAAAAGTGGGTGGGTGAAGTCAACAAAGCAGATAAAACCTGGAGAGTTCATCAACCACACAGTTACAAACTCCTTATTGTTTACAGTAATCACTGCACAGGTGCATCATGGGTGTTGTAGCAAGGCTGTTTGAATTGATGATGTTTTCTGTGATGCTGCAGCACTCAGTGCTTCTTCATGGAGTCCAGGACACGCAGGATGTGCAGGAAGAGGTTTACAATGTCCAGGTAGAGGTTGATGGAGGCCAGGATGTGCTCCTCAGGGGAGAGCTGCTTCATTAATAGGTGGGTGTCGTAGATGATGAAGCCGCAGAAGACCAAAGCCCCGGCTCCAGCCAGGACCAGCTCTGTACCATCACTGTTGAAGAAGAACTGAAGAAACAACAGAATCAGAACAAGAGGGAGAGAGTCACAGAGGAACTGGCAGAATGCATGTGCTCTCACTCAAAGGCCACAAGTATGTGGACAATCCTACTTCAGCCTTCACTCTACTAGGTATCAAACATCATCAGTCTGACTAAATTTAATTCTTTCTTTCTTATCATGGACTGTTTATAGAAATTGACGAAGCAAGTGAGGCTCAAACACGAGACCAATGCAGAAGCCCAGAAAAGTGCAATACACCCGACAGCCACTAGATGCTGGCTCCAAAAAACTCTGGCTCCACCTGACTTCAATTCAAAAATGGTCATTTTCAATCCTTGAATATTCAGTCCATACATTTTTTCCACAAGTGATGTCATTAGATAAAGTCAACTCTTCTCCTCAGTGACCTGGTGGTCCATCTGAAAATCATTTATCATTAAAGGCTGGAAGAAGAGGCAGAATTAGTTTGATTGACAGATCTGGTCTCCAATGAGAGCACCACTGAAGTTGAGTCTCATACACATTGGGCAGTGACTTTGGGTTCAAGGATCAGACCCGCCTCCTCACTCCTTCCTTCATATCCAAATATGGTCACTTCTGGCTCCAAACAACCAACATGGCAACGTTCAAATGCTGATCTCCAAAACGTGAGACATTACACTTGCTTCGCTATTTCTAGAAATAGTCTGAGCTTCTTACCCACTGCCACAGAGTGAGGCTGATGAGAACAAGTGTTACAGCTAATCAAAAACCAGCAGAGTGTTGTTCACTAGTCGCTGAGGATGAACTATGGTGAGAGTGTTTAACTCCTGATTCTTCATTATCAGCAGCATAAGAACTGCAGAGACTGCTTCCCTGTGTACTCAGACGATGTTGTTGACTTTCTGCCACAAATTCCTGAGTGCAAACATCACTGCTTGTTTATCATTTTACTTTCTCTTTCTCTTCTTGGCTGCTTACAGACGTATTTAAAAAAAAGAGAGAGAAAGAAGTTATTTCAAGATATTTTGCTCACACAAAGGGATCTAATATAAAACCAGGCAAGAGGTTGAATCTGGATTCATGGGACATTTGGATTAATGGGACATTTAATGGCACAACCAATCCTCATAGATTACCATGAATTCTGCTGGTTTCCTCACAACAAATAAGAAATATGGCAAAGTAGCTCAGTAGTGAAGTTTTTACAATCCTTTTATCCATGGCAGTATAAAGCTCTATGTTCTCTGATAAGCCTTCAGACTTGTGGATTTTGTTATTCACAGCAGAGCCAGTATGTTTAACATGAAACACACACATTAATGTTCCACTCACCCTCATAAAGCCGGCAATGATCAGGATCCACAAGCAGGTGAAAAGCCTGGGAGGACAGAGCACATGTTACATTATCATCTCCTATAAAAGGAGCAGAATCTCTGATAAAACCACTGAGCCACTACAAAATGTTGGATTATTTGAACCTAGGACTGGGTCAGTACTGGAGTAACTGCATGTTGGGTTAATGTAACCCAACACTGGGCTAGTTTGACCATAACACTGGGTTGGTTTCCCCCAAAATTTTAATGTTTTTACCCAAAATGTTGTTGTTTGTAGCCAGTATTTTGTTTGTCTGTCATCTGTGTATTTAAAAATAAAACAATGTGACACTCACTCATACTTTATGCTGACTGGCTATCCCATTTTAAGAGGTAGTCTCCCTCAGAGACCAAAACCCAGCACTCACCCTGCTCCCATTTTACTGAAGTCCCTCTTGGACTGGAAGGTGTAGGCTGTTAGTCCAGCGAATACAGCACAGGTCAGGAACAAGGCTTGCAGTATGGTGGAGTATTCATAGAAGGTCACTGTGGGGAGATCAAACTGTCAGGACAGTCTGCCGACAGGCTGCAGGGGCATCTGACAGACTCATTCAAAGCAACACTTACAAGCTGTGGCCACAGAAACTGCCTCCAGCAGAGTCTGCAAACAACACTCAGTTAGTGGCACTCAGAGCTAATATTTAATAATGTAAATGTTACAGTCAATGAGATAATCTCGTGTCACAAAACTGAACTGGTAACAGTAGAAATGAAGAGAAGTGGTACAGTTATAGTCTCCATAAGGTGCAGTTCACCTAAGGTATTTGTAGTGTTACAGTTATCTGTCATCTAGCTATGTTTGTCACGGTTTCTAAACAGCCAGTGACATAAAAGAAAGTAATTACTTAACAGCTTACAAATACGAGCAGCAGGTAGAGGTTGACTGGATGTTGGTGCCTGTACACGGCCAGAGCCAGCAGAAGAACCAGAGAGAGCAGAGCTGAAGCCAACACCACAGCAGGGCTGAGGAAGAAACCACAACACTGTCAGACAACACAGACACACAATACTTTTTGGGCCTGATAAAAGTACAGAAGTTAAAGTTTATAGAGGAAAAATCCATGAACTGCTAAGCTGTGAAACATGAAGCTACAATGTCTCATCTAGACAGCTACTTGTCCACATCTTGACTCAAAGATATTCATCTCAGTCTCACCTGCTGTGGACAAAATCCTTGATGGTTTGAGAGAACATGAAGACAGCTGAGGTGGCTGTGGTCAGGATGATCTGCAGGCTCAGGAGGGTGTACACCTTCCTGAGGAAGTCTGATGGACACAGACAGCAGAAGAGACACAGCATTATATTATCTGAACCCTCATCTGGATGTGTGCACTCATTAAGAAGAGGCAGTGTATGTATGTATGTGTAGCCATGCCATCAGGTGGTATTCATTCTGTACTACAGTCAACAGTCACTGTGTGTCAACCATAGGCTGTTTACAGAAATGGATGAAGCATGTGGGGCTCAAACATGAAGCAAATTAAGTTAAAAAAAAATAAATACGGCCACTAGATGCTGGCTCCAAAAAACTCTGACTCCAATTACTTCAATTCAAAAATATTTCAATTCTTAATCATTATTCTTCAATTCTTAAAATAATTTTTTTCAAAGAAGAGGGAGATTTAAGGGCGTTGTTAGCTTGATTGACAGCTCTGGTCTCCAATGAGTCTGGCCCTGAACTCCAGTCTCATACACACTGGACAGTATCCTCAGGCTCAAGGGTCAGACCCGCCTCCTCACTCCCTTCATATCCAGATATGGTCACTTCTGCTTCAAACAACTAACATGGCCATGTTCCAATACCCAACTCCTCTCTTCACAATTCAAGTCCAATAACCAACAGGTGACATCATCATCAATTTCTATACAGTCTGTGGTGTCAACAATATTATCACCAAGAATTATCGTGCTGGTTTTGGACCGTCTGTATGTAGCTTGTGGTACAGGTTAGCTATGTTTATGTAATGCATTAATCGACAGTAGTACTAATGTTTACCTGGTAACGCTACGCTTGACAAACAACAGCTACTATGGTGCTGGTTTTATTGGTTTTATGAGGGGCAGAGGTAACACTGACGTTAGCTTTCACTGTGAGCTGCTGTTACTGCGACATTACTCACCCATGCGGATCTGAACGCTGGCTGTAGCGACATTAGTGCCGTAGTTGAAGTCGTCTTCAATGGAAGACCTGGGGTATTTCTCACTGCTCATCCTGGCACTGCGACGTTTTCTCGGATAAACACAGAAAGATATTTCACGACAGCACGAAAACACGGAAGAACTCGTCACCTGCAGGACGCCCAGCTGGCAGCTGTGGTTTGACGTCAGCGAGCAGGGTGACGCAGCTTCTTCTTCTACTGAGGTTTAATGGCGGTTAGCAAGTGACGAAGTGGTGCATTACCGCCACCTTCTTCTTCTTCTTCTTCTTTTTCTTCTTCTTCTTCTTCTTCTTCTCATCATCACTAGAAGAATCACTGCAGGAGTCAGAGGAAGAATCCTGGACAAAAAAAAAAAAAATTGCATTTGTGGTTGTGTTGATCTTATAAAACCGCTTTTTTAAAATCAATTTTTAGTAATAATTATTTTCTGAATCCCTTAAAATCAACAAACGAAAATGAGAACAAATGTTGACCAAACTCACCTTCTTCTTCTTCTTCTTCTTCTTTTTCTTCTTCTTCTTTTTCTTCTTATCATCATCACTCGAAGAATCGCTGGAGGAGTCAGAAGAATCCTGAACAGGAAAAACATATACATTGCATTTTATTTACAGTAAGTACAGAGCAGACACAGTGGTAATATTGTTCTCCTGTCATCAGCAGCAAGTTGCAATTTGTTTTTTTCCACAGGTGTCTTCACTTTTTGGAGGTTTTGTTAACTTTTTACACATTTTCAGGGTTATAACATTCTCCAAACTCATAAAATCAACCTAAGATGGGGAAACGGCAGACTTGTTTTCACCTTCTTCTTCTTCTTCTTCTTCTTCTTTTTTTTCTTATCATCATCACTTGAAGAATCACTGGAGGAGTCAGAAGAATCCTGAACAGGAAAAACATACACATTGCATTTTATTTACAGTCAGTACAGAGCAGACACAGTGGTAATAATTTCTCCTGTCAGCAGCAGGAAGTTGCTTTCTTTTCCACAGGTGTCTTTGCCTTTTGGTTAACATTTTACAACATTTGGGACATTTTTGCACATTTTCAGGAATATAACATTCTCCAGACTCATAAAATCAACCTATAATGGGGAAACTGCAGACTTGTTTTCACCTTCTTCTTCTTCTTCTTCTTTTTTTTCTTATCATCATCACTGGAAGAATCACTGGAGGACTCAGAAGAAGAATCCTTGACAGAAAAAAAAACAAAACATGCACATTGCATTTCATTCACAGCAAGTACAGAGCAGACTCAGTGGTAATATTTTCAATTTCAAAACACTGCATTTTATTCATAGTAAATACACACTGGACTCTGTGAACTCTGAATTTGTAAGAATTAACAAACTAAAATGAAAAAAAAGTTAAATTCTCCTCACCTTCTTCTTCTTTTTCTTCTTCTTCTTCTTATCATCATCACTAGAAGAATCACTGGAGGACTCAGAAGAATCCTGGACAGGAAAAACATACACATTGTATTTTATTTACAGTAAGTACAGAGCAGACTCAGTGGTAATAAGTTAGAAAGATGCTTTTTTTTTTTTCCACAGGTGTCTTTGCCTTTTGGTCTTGGGGTGGATGTGGCTCAGGGGGTAGAGCGAATCATAAGGTCATGGGTTCGATCCCCGGCTCCTCTGTGTCCTTGGGCAAGACACTGAACCCCAAATTGCTCCCAGTGGTGGCTAGCACCTTGCATGGCAGATCGGTAGCCACTGTGGGTTAGTGTGTGAATGGGTGAATGAGTTGCCTTGTAAAGCACTTTGGGACCTAGCTGAGGTCATGAAAGCGCTATGTAATTGTACTCCATTTGGAGGTTGTGTTAACATTTGGGATATTTTTGCATGTTTTCAGGATTATAACATTCTTCTATCAACCTAAGATGGGGAAACTGCAGACTTGTTTTCACCTTCTTCTTCTTCTTCTTCTTCTTTTTCTTATCATCATCACTGGAAGAATCACTGGAGGACTCAGAAGAAGAATCCTGGACAGAAAAACACACACAATGCATTTCATTATGTGGTAATGTTGAGTGTTCATTTTCTCTCTTCACTTGTATTTAAGCATTTTGGGGATTGTGTTATGGTTTTGAAACTTCAGGAATATCTTAATAATCCTCAACACTCTTGAAATCAACAAACAACTTTATTCTCACCTTCTTCTTCTTCTTCTTCTTCTTTTTCTGAAGTAAAAAAAAACATGTCCTCCTCATGAATTGTGTAACTGTTTTTGCTACTTTTACAAAAATAATTTTCTAAGTGCACAAGTTGTCATGGTGTGGTGCATCTTCTCATCTCACCTTGTCATCATCACTGTCAGAGGAAGAAGAGGAGCCGTCATCAGAACAGCTGGACTTCTGGAAATGATATTAGTCACTCATTAAACTCAAATAATCACTTTTTCATTCCTACAGAGTAAACACACAGCAAACTGAGCAGAGATTTATGTTGTATAAACTGATTAAAGGGAACAACAGTGGAAAAGTAACCATTTTTATTTTACACAATTTTAAACTATACCTTCTTCTTCTTCTTCTTTTTCTTCTTCTTCTTCTTCTTCTTCTTGTCATCATCACTATCAGAGGACGAAGAAGAGTCTGAATCCTGAAAAACAAGATCACCACTCTTTAAATTTTAATTCAACCTGCAACAGAACCATTAACAACCAGCACAACAAAAACAAAACCTACAGATCTGCAGTCAAGACACAAACCTTCTTCTTCTTCTTCTTCTTCTTCTTCTTCTTCTTCTTTCTTCTTCTCATCTTCACTGTCTGAAGAAGAGCTATCAGAAGAAGAAGAGGAGGAGCTGGAGGAATCCTACGGATCAAATCAAACATAAAAATCCACTTTTATTGCTACAAATGTTTCGCTTGAATTGGACGGAGAACACAGTTACATTCACTGCTATTGGCAGCTGATAGTTTCCAGTTCACCTCCATGATGCAAATCATTTATTAGCAGGCACACAGTAGTCCCTGCTCTGTGTACCTTTTTCTTCTTCTTTTTCTTCTTCTTGTCCTTTTTGTCATCATCACTGTCTGAGGAGGAGCCAGAGTCCTGTTACAAGACATTAGAAGATTTACAGTTGGAAATAAAACAGTTAATCCAGCATCAGCATCATGTGTTTATCGTCATTCTTACAGTGGTTCTTAGAAACAGGTGTAACAGCTCACGTTTCACATTAAAAGTGTCAAAAACTGTTGAGGGAACTGAATTAGAAAGAGACATGCAAAGTCTGTCTCCTCTCTCACCTCCCCTCGCAGGGAGTGTGAATGCTGATCCATCTATTACCTTTTTGTCCTTCTTCTTCTTCAGCTTCTTTTTCTTATCCTTCTCCAACCCTCCTTCTCCTTCTCCCTCATCATCAGTCAGGTTGCCTTCCTCAGTACCACAAGGGAAGGCCTCAGCTCCCCCTGCAGGACAGAAAACAGCACGTCAACCAAAAGCAATGAGGCTTGTACAAACCTTCCATCACTGTCTGTGTGTGTGTTAAATACCTGCCAGCGTGGAGGAGAGTTTTCCCTCTTCTGCTGATTTAAGCCCTATGGCCTTGGTCTGTCACCACAAAAGAAAGCAATTATTTCTCTGTTCATCTGTGCGGATGTGTGTGGTGTGCAAGAGTATTTCACCTTGTCTTTTTCTTTATCTCCATCAACACTTGGGTCTGCGCTCTCACCACCTATGGAAATGGAGAAACATCAACACCAGGTATGTGTGTGGTTGCAATGACAAGTGCTGTGTTTTCTTTTTTTTTTGTTTTTGTGAAAAACTCGAAACATATACCTGCAGCTGAAACAGCACTGGCACTGCTGAGCTCACACTGCTCTTCATCCTTTGAAAGAACACATACAGTCAAACTATTTTCCTGCAGGTGTAAAGCCAGCGAAAGGGCAAATGAAGATTTAATGCAATTTTCCAAGGGTGTAAATGTATTTATTGAGGTGCTGAGGAATTTCTGTGCCTTCTATTAGCAGAGCTCCACTCTTCTTTTATGTTTAGTGTGGCCTTTTTGCCCTCACACTTTTACATCTGTATATACAATGGATGTCTCTATATACAGTCTCACATTCTGAACCCAGGAGTTTCGCGTTTGAGCTTCGCCATGTTGGGTCTTTGGAGGTAGAAGCGACCATGTTTGGATATTAAGGGAGGAGTGAGGAGGTGGGTTTAACCCTTAACCCAGGGTTTCTCAATTCCGGTCCTCGGGCCCCCCCATCCTGCAGATGTTTCCCTCTTCCAGCACACCTGATTCAAAGGATGAGCTCATCAACAACCTGTGCAGAAGCCTGATAACGATCCTGATCATTTGAATCAGGTGTGCTGGAAGGGAGAAACATCTAATACAGGGGTGTCAAACCCGTGCCATGGAGGGCCGAGACCATGCAGGTTTTCTTTCCAACCATCTCTCCAGCAGCTGATCTCACTGATTAGCTCCTTCACTCAAACTGAAGGAGGTGATGATCATTAAATCACCTGCTTTAGTGGCCAGCTGGAAAGAAAACCTGCAGGGTCTCGGCCCTCCATGGCACGAGTTTGACACCCCTGATCTAATACATGAAGGATAGGGGGCCCTGAGGACTGGAATTGAGAAACCCTGCCTTAACCCGAGGACACTGGCCAATGTGTATGAGACTCAAGTTCAGAGCTTGTCTCATTGGAGAACAGACGTGTCAATCTAACTAACCACACCCCTAAATTTTCCTTTTTGAAGAATATCTACTTAATGATGATTTTTTTTTTTTACTCATAAGAATTAACTTTACCTAATGACATCAGCATGACTTGTGGAAATGTATTGACTGACTATTTCATGACTGAAAATTATGATTTTTGAATTGATGTCAATTGGAGGTTTTTTTTTTTTGAGCCAGCACCTAGTGGCCATCGGTGTTATTGCACTTTTTTGCTCTTCTGCATTGGCCTAATTTTTGAGACCCAGTTGCTTCGTCCATTTCTATATACAGTGTATAATCCAAATAGCATTTTAACTGCAATTTACTGAGGAACATTCCTGTAACCTGTAACATCACACCTACAGTCACCAGACAGCAACAGGAAGAAAACCTGTGTTTGATCGAAAGTGTCGAGAGCGAGTCTCTGTGTACTTTCAAAGATGGCACAGCAGCAAATGTTTCAATCTTCAGCCTAAAGATTTTGCTTGTGCCATGTTTCAGGTGAAAAGAGTCTCATGTATCTTGTCATGCCATTCTCTAACAAGCCCTGACAGGCACGCCTTTTCCAAGGTGGTGTGTGCACTGTTGGGGAATTCAGTTTATTGTATGCTGCAAAGTGAGCATACACCTTACTACAGCCATGGAATTCAACTTAAAAAGTCTAACCCAGACAATGAGCATATCTGATACATAACATACTACATAAATAAATAAGCCTCCTCTATGCAGAAAATCTGACATACATACATCACATGTGAACCGCAGGAAATGAGAAGGACTCTACCTTTTTCTTATCCTTCTTCTTTTTTTTCTTCTTATCTTTGTCGCTGTCAGAAGATGAGGATGAATCGGAAGATGAAGAGCTGGAATCCTGTATCAGTTATGAAAAATAATTTTAGTTTTCCATCTATGCAAAAAGACGTGTAATTTAAACTGCAACATTAATCATCCATTGGATCCACTGTAATTAAAAAAATGTATCTTATAATCAACATAACTTCTTCTTAATTGTCTCTTAGTTGTGTGTTTGGCTGCACAATTTCTACCTGAAGATGCATAGATGGTAATTAATTGCTATAGTCATATAAAAAAGTCAGCTTTGGAAAAACATCCACATGGCTTTACCTTTTTCTTGTCTTTCTTTTTCTTCTTCTTCTTGTCCTTTTTCTTCTTCTTTTTCTTCTTGTCATCGTCAGAAGAAGATGAAGAAGAGGAGCTATCTGAAGAAGAGTCCTATCAACGAAGAATAAATAAAGTGATTAATGAATTATTAAACAATCATTACACACATAAATACAACACAGATCACACACGATAAATATAAAGATTTTTTTATTTTTAAAAGTCACACCTTCTTCTTCTTCTTGTCCTTTTTCTTCTTCTTTTTCTTCTTGTCATCATCACTGTCAGAAGATGAAGAAGAGGAGCTATCTGAAGAAGAGTCCTGTAAAACAAGAATACATATAATATCAACATGTCAAATATGATCTTTTATATTTACAGAGAAGAAAAATAGACAAACAGATTTAAAATGATTGCACACTTGACAACCAAGAATAAGGATTAAACTATACCTTCTTCTTCTTCTTCTTCGTCTTCTTCTTCTTCTTTTTCTTCTTCTTTTCATCCTCACTGTCAGAGGATGAACTGTCAGATGAGGAAGAGGAGGACTCCTGGGAGAGAGGAAGTAGATACTGAGTAAAGATGAAACATGTATTTCATTTAATAAAGCTTTGTCATTCTTATTACATGTATTATTCAGTGAGTTGTGCTAGCCCAATAAAACAGCTAGTTACTGCTGTAAAATCTACTGCACTAAATGTTAGATAAACTGTGATCTACCTTCTTCTTCTTCTTCTTCTTCTTCTTTTTCTCTTTCTTCTTGTCATCCTCCTCATCTGATGAGCTGAAATCCTGAAGCAAAACAAAGAAAAAGATATATCACAACAGTTGTACAGTAACAGGAGGTTTATAATGAACAGTTGTTTGTGTTCACTCTCACCGGCTTCACACACACGACAGGCACTTCTTCTATTTCACCATCAGGACCTGAAAACATTGACAACATCTACTGAATAAACAAAACAAAAATAACTGCATCATGCATGAACCGCATGCATCTTTATAACCATTTAGTTGATTCTGAACATGATTTTTATTGGCTAACTATTTTCATCCACCAAGGCAGGAACTGACCCGAGGGGCAATAATAAATATCAGAATGTGTGTGTCACAGTTTTAATGACAGAAGCCTACTTTCTGTGTCAAAGTTTATTTCAACAATATATTAACTTCACAGAATGTGGGTACAGAGTGTTTTAGGAAACAGGGCTATGATTTGAAGATGTGGATAACCGGTAGCTGCCCTCAGGCAAGGCATCATCCACATGCTGAACTGATTCTGTGACCTGACCTCTGCGGAAAGCTAATAAATAAGCTTTTGTATCTTAATAAAATCATACTTGCTATTGGCTGCATTGATTTGCATTTGCAGAGTCATTCAAGGAGATATTCAAAAATATAACCACTGCATGCAGTTATATTTTTTTGTTTTACACAACTGTTTTACACAACTGCATTTGCAAACCTTATCACATGGGGGAAAGCACATGATATGCAATATGTGATTTTGTAAAGGAGAACATTTGCCATCATGAGACTTGCTATCAGCATCCATCTAAAAGCAGTTTCACTTTGCAATGTGAAATATTTGACTCACCAGTCTGAGTTATGATGATATTATCCCAGACGTACTCTTTCCTCTCCTTTTTCTTCTTCTTCTTCTTCTTTTTGTCATCCTGCATGGAAATGTTAATATTAATTGCTTCATAACTGCATTTTATTTTAGGTGTGTGTACATTGTGTGCAAAGTGAAAAGAGGAAGCTGTTATCAGGATTAGGCGGCCCCTATTAGTTCTAGAAGTTTCTGCCTTCACTACAATCAGACATTTAGCATCTGCACATACTGTGGACATGCACACAATGCTAACAAATGAGAAATGACATCCACAGACAACACTGTTTTTGTCATTTTCACTATATGCATGAGCATACACTACTACTGCTACTGGTATGTAACTGGTATTTAACATTCAAACCCACAGATCCATCCAAATATTGCGTTAGATCTCAGACTTTCTCATTTCAATAAAGCTACAAATCATAGTTAGATACAAAAGGTTTCAGGCATTGTCACGGGGTGTGTTCTTGTCCTGTCAGATACTGTGTGCTACCAGATCCAGAAAATTACAGCCACCGCCCACAGCCCAGGGTGAAATGCATTCCACTGCTTTGTACACTTACTTTTCAGTTGTTCTGCCCTGTTCTTTTTTTTTTTGTCACTGAACCTTTACAACCACTCACTCTCATCAGGAGTTAACCATAAAACATTTGGTGCGCACTCAAAAAACAATCCACCCTGTCCTGCTCGTTTGTCTTGAGTCTCCTGATTTTCCACCTGCTCAAAAAATAAAGCCACAATGTCTCCGCTCTTTATCACTTGAAGGTGGATATTTCTACACTAGACAGAACTAAACGGTATCTGTGTGCTCTTTGGATTAGTTATTTCAAAAGCTGAAACCATTGACAAAGCAGGAGAGAGTTCATGTGCTTATCTGCCTCTTTGTCAAAAGGTATAATGACAGTGAAATTTTCAGATCCTTAAACTGAACAGATTGTATTGTTAGCTTTAGTCATTGTCCTACCAGGGTCTACCAGGTTTTACCAGGATTTGCATAACAGGGATACTCTTAAAATAATACTGGAGAGTAGTAGACATTGCCAAGTGAAGCAATTGGGAGTTGGGCTCAGTGGTAGTGCGGCCATCTACCAACTGAAGGGTTGGTGGTTCAATTCCCGCTCCTCCCAGTCATTGTTGGGAGGCCAAGACACTTTACCCATCTTGCCCTGTATGAATGTTGAGTGAATAGTTTGGTGGTGGTAAGAGGGGCTGTAGGTGCAAATTTGCAGCCATGCCTCTGTCAGTCTCCCCCAAGGCAGCTGGGGCTAGCTTAGCTTACTGTCCCCGCTATGAATAAATAATGGTTTTTGTAACACCATGAGTCTGGACTTTAAGAAAAAAAGTGCTATATGAATCCAAATTATTATTATTATTATTATTATTATTAAGCATCAAGACAAGTAATCAGTGAAAGCATGTTGTCATGACTGAGTCTAAAGTATGTGATGATAGCAGCTAATATGTGACATGTGTTGCATCAAAGTGCATCACATGGTAATGCCTAACTTTTCCACCACAGTGCCTATCATCAAAGAGTTATTTTTATAAGTTAAATTAAAGAAACAGATCAGTCTTGTGGAAAAAGCAAAGGGTAAATTCATCACACTTTAAGAGCCATAAAAGTAGAATCAGGGTTTCTAGGTTGGGTTTGTGGTTGCTTTGCTGTCTCATGGACTGGTCAGCTTACAGTCATTCATTCAACTATGAATTCTGCATCATATCAAGCAGTTCCCGAAGATAACGTGAGGCCATCTGTTCACAACTTGAACACTGAAATGCTGTGGGTAGGAGACTTGAAGTGGGCAGTACATGTATGAAAACCTTCAAACATCTTGCAAAGGAAGGAATTTTGCATGGAGGGGTGATGTTGAGCTGAAAAGCTGGTGTTAGAGATTAGAGGCCAAATACACAAAACTGGTTCTTATATCAAAGGGGATCAAATGTTTGTTTCCCTAAATGTGTCAAAAAATCTACAAATATATAGATTTTAATTCCCATCACTGGATATAGCAAACAGATCCTTGATCATCCACAACTTACCTCACTATCACTGTCTGAGGAGCTACTGGAGGAAGAAGAGGAGGAGGAGGAGGAGGAAGAAGATGAAGATGATGAGGATGAGCTGGAGTCCTGTTGAGAAGGAGGCAGGGAATCGAATATTCAACTTCACAGGTTTATTCATATCCTCTGTATAAGTGAAGCTGATAAAGGAGAACTTAAATGAATGAGTCACTACAAAAACACTGGAGGGAGGTTTTGTCATAGGTGCTTAGAGAAAGTGTTGTAGCTGATAGAAGAAGGGAGGGGCGCTACAAGCACTTGGCAACACGCAAAGAAGTACAAGCAGGCACATGCACACGCCTATTCCAGCTATGCTGCGAGCCAGTCATTGCAGAAGTGACAGTTAATTCACGTAAACAAATCATTCCTCTCCTGTTTAACTGGTAGTCGCTAGGTGGATCCTGTATTGTACTCCCCTCCTCTATCAGAACTCACAGCTAATGATTTCTGCAAAGCAGAAACATATGTAGCTTCCAACTGAGGCAACACCCTAAAGCTGCCACAGGATCGCCTGATTGTCATGTAGTAACATGATTTTATCTTATCAGACACGAGAAGAGCAGCAATGGTACTTCACATTGCTATATGGGACACTTACCTTCTTCTTTTTCTTCTTCTTCACCTTCTTCTTCTTCTTCTTCTCTTTCTTGCCAATACCCTCATCCTCATCGTCACTGTCTGGAGCGCTATCGAATGAATAAATTTCCTGGAAAAGCAAGGACAGAAAGCACAGGTTATTGTGTTGAAAGAAATACATAAAACCAGAGTCGATAAGTATTACAGTAACACTCAGTGCACTTTTATTCGTACCTCCTTGGGTTCAGAAAATTATAGCTATTGGATGATAGTCTCATGAACATTATATAGAATGAACAGATTGCTTTGTGTCTGCTGAAAATCTCTCCTGCTCACCTCCCCATCTCTGGTTCCTGTAGGCTGTACATACTGACTCTTGTCTCCCTCTGTCTTGCCTTGCTGTGCAGACTCATCTACCTGAGCAAGAGGCTGCAAACCACCAGCAGAGACCGTTCCTGGTGGCTGGACAAGTGCAGCGTCCGCTCCACCAGGAGCTGAAAAGTTCAGGGTGACAGTTTCATTAATGTTAACCAACAGATAATACTCCAATGTCGTTTTTTATTATTATTACAATCCCAAAAACCTCAGAAAATAACCCCCCTGCTTTTGACCTACATCATGAGTTGTTATAACAACCTATTGGTTGTTGCATACAGGTTGAGTTCAAACAAATGAGGGCACTGCACTTCCTGATTATCCCACTTCCTTAAAGGGACAGCCAGGTTAAAACTAAAGGATTATAAATCTAACATAAAATACTAAGTCAATAAACTAGTGCCTGCAGATTGAGTACTTTCTGGTGCCCTGAGCCATAAATCTGGTGAATAACCTGCCGACTGTACTAATTCAGAAGAGTGCCACACCCCTCATAGTAGAAGAAAAATATGTCCTACATAAGTCATATCATATATGTCATATATAAGTTACAGAACTATCGCTATAAAACAGTAATACATGGATCACCTGCTTTGATTCTTAAAATATTACTTTTCCTTTTTTAACTAAAGGTCAAACTTAAAGTAAGCCCACATCTATTGAACTAAACCAGAAAAGTACAGAGCTGAACAAGTCATAGTCATAGAGAGCAAACCTTTGGAGAGGGTGGACTCCATTCAGGTCCAGGCTTCTCCTCTGTCCTGGAGGCCAGGTCTCCTCTGACAAACCCCACCTGTGCAGCTTTTACACAAGGTGTGTGTGTTGAGCTTTGGGGTGGGGACACATGGGATGTGTCAATGAAGCCAAGATCAGTGACACTACTCCAGACAATTTTCAAAATAAAGTTTATTCTGAAAGAAAATGTTTATCATAAAAATAAAAAATGTTCTATCTAAAGCATCAAGTTCACTGTTTTCTACCTACACCATTGTTCTTTCTGATAAAATATCCCATCATTTGGGATGATTTAACACATTATTTTGCACAATTTGTTTTATTCTGAAAGTCTTTCATATGGCTTATTGTAGTGACTGTATTTGTTGTGGGCTCTGTGCAGCTGGAGTGGCTGGTTTACCTCTGCAAACTGGTAATTCTTGTTTTACTGCTTCTGTGACAGGATTGTAACCTATGTGCAATGTTTGTATGAGTGAAAAGTCTGGAAAGAACTGCAGTTGAAGGTTGATACCTGCTGCAAGTTTATCAAATTGTGAAAAAGATTTAACTTATCCATATGCCCCAAGAGCCCAGGGAAATAAATCTGCATTGCATCATGGTGAGTTTTGAAATACTTTTCTTTAGCGTCTAGTAATCATGGATCAACTAAAAGAGACTAAATCAAAATCGACTGAAATCCTATAATGCCGCTCTGTCGCCCCCCAGAGTAAAATCATAGGTAAAACACAAGCACTATTCATTCTTGTTCTCTCACATACAAGTACTCCTCTTTCATATACAAACATTTTTAACCTCATATTTATGTTTCCACTCCAACAGTCGTACATTTTACCGTAATATTTAGATATTAGCACACAGACCACATTTTTGTATGCAAACAATCCTACAAATCAAACGTATACCTTTTGTTCCTACACAGCTCCCGTAGTCAAACATCTGAGTAAAGTGAATCAGAAATGTGGAAATGGATTTTTAGTTCCCAAAATAAGAGATAAATTATTTATTGGAATAGACTAAAATAAAAAATTATGTGACAGTAATGACAAAAATACGATTTATGTTTTATTTTCAATGTCATACAAATACTTAACTGACTTATATGTAGAAAACAGAAGCCCAACATGTTTACTAAAGGTTAGTACAAGACGAAAAAGAAGTTTTATTTTGAAACGACTAAGGAAGACGCCATTTTTAAATGACGTTATGTAACTTGACAATTGTCTAACAGATTAGCGAAGTTATGGAAGTACACAATGCATTTGTTTTTGTAGCATTTTTGTGCGTAAAACGGGAGTGTTTCTCATTAGTTTAACATCATAATGTAGGAGAACTGGTTCATGTTAGTTTTCAGGGAATAAGACAGCGGAGCACCGACACTCGTCTCCTCTGTTATGAAAGTTCATCAAAGTAATTTTGTATTTTGGGAGGATGAAAGGTCACTTCTTTGTCAGTGTGCAGGACCTTCCAGCTGAATGCGGGTGTGTACACGGTTGAATGACTGACTGGTTGTCATCATGCCGAGCCACCGGCCGCTGGCTGTGACCGTGATGGCCGGGCTGTGGCTCACTCTGGGTGGGTGCAGTGCCTCCGAGTCTCCGGTACAGGGATGCGACAATGGAAAGGTACTGTCTTACTAGCTGTCGTTTGCCACACATTTGCAGTTGTTTTATGCTGTTATTACAGGTCTCTTTATGTGTGTGTGTGTGTGTGTGTGGTAGCTCTCTTTGGACAGGGACCTGCCTGCAGAAGCTTTTTATTGGGACTGTGCCGTTTCTACATGGCCAGAGTCCACCCAGGTAAGCCTGCATGCATCAGTCATCATCATCATCATCATCTGTGCTACACATTATCTCCAGTGGCTGGGTGGAGTGTGCTACAATACACTGGGAGCCAGGAAGGTTCAACAATCGTGGGAAAGTGATTGTTGCTATAAACCCTGTACATCTGGCACTACCGGTTGTACAGGGTGACCACAAAAAACACTGCTCAACTTCAAATAGCTATAATTTCAATACTTAAATTAATATGACTACAATATTGGTGGCTACAGTTGCATAAACTAATAAAGTTTGATGTGGTATTGTCATAGACACTCGATGTGTGCCACCCTTGTTGGTCTGTAAACATCAATGTGATAATCAAGCTCCAGATACATTTTCTTTAATTGTTCAGGTTTAACCAGTATTGTCTCAAATTCTTATCTGCAGAGACTTCCCAGTATTGACACTACATATGATCCTGAGGTGAGTCAACACTTTACCCTGGACTTTTATCAACTCTTATCTTGATTGAGTTGGACCCAACCTTTGACCTGCCAAATATATATCAATATTAAAAAACAAAAAAAAGTTTAACCCTGCACATGTAGAAGATCTAAAAAAAAATCAGTGAAAGTACAGACATTGGGGAAATTCTAATGTGACTTAATTTCTTTTCACTGCAGCCTGCCAGGAAGATATGTATGGATAAACCCATCTCTTACAATCACACCATTCCCAACAGGTATGATGTTCTCTAGAGGTGAGAGGTAATTCACTGTAAGCTTGTAAGAAGTTCGCAAAATAGTATTGTCCTAGTGGTGCTTAAGCTTTGTAATACTGAAATAAAACTGTATTGTATTGAAGACATTAAGTTCTATGTGTGTGTGTTGCAGTGGAGCGTACAGACCAGTGAGGGCAGAGAGTGGAGAGTACCTGTACTGTCCTCCTCAACGGTGGCTTAATAACTTGCACGTAAGTAGCAAAAGTGGCAAAAAAAGTAGCTGCTTCTTCCATCACATTATCTGCCAAGCATAGGAAACATACTCAGGACATTGGTGAAAGGAACAACGCAGTGAGTCATGAGCATTTCAACATTTAGGCATACACAGTGTGGTTGTTGTTGTAGGAAGTAATACTTAATGTCAGAGTATACCGTGTAGCAAGAAGGCAAATAAAGCCATGTGGGGGGTACAGGAGGAGGAGGAATCTTCAACAAGGTAAAAATTGATCTTGAAAATAAATTTCATTTATTTGCAACGTAAAGAATAAAAACAAACAGTGAAACAGTGATTTAACAAAGAAATCAGCTTCCTATTTTTCAGACTCTGCCACCACTTCCTCTTTTCTCACACTTCCTTATATCAGGTCTCGCCTTTCCAGGTCAAACTGGCCTATCAGATAAATGCTCAAAAACCCAGAAATAGTCCAAATGAAATGAAAACAACACATTTTCTATGACTACAAACTCAAAGTTTTATGAAACAATGAAAAACATCATATATTAAAATTAAAACAAAACATGTCTGTGCCTTTTGTTCCCTGTTTGAACTGTAAATTAAATTAAAAAGAAAACAAAAAACATTGCATGAAGTTGTGTCTTCAAACATTATCACAAAAGGTCTCCAATCCAGTGAGGAGGTAGTGCTTCCTAACATCATAATACACCCTGAGTACAAGTTTCTAAATCAACAATACATGCATTAACGTTAAATTAAATACATTTTGTCTTTTTACATCATCTTGATTTTAGTGGCACCCCAAAAACTAATGATACCCCCTCCCCCTCTACACACACTAAAACAATACAACTTCACATCATTTGAAGTGATTATAATCAACATAGCACAGTGTTGTATTTTTTTACGTACAGCTCCTTTTTGTATTTCCCAATATGCCACAAAAATCACTGGTAGCGTTTTTCAAGGTTGTTTAAGTGAGGGTTGAAACAAGATGCTGTCTCAGCATTTTGCAAATCTGGCAACCACATGTGACATCATCCTTTTTTTTTTTTTTTACTATGAGGCTCCAGACACTCTGCACCCAGCTGCTTTCTTCCTGATCTCTGAGGACTTTATTCATGCGACACTGAAGAAGACTCTCTCAGTGTGGAAAAACCTTATTGATTGTGTAACTTTACTGTTTCCATTCCCTCGAGCTCCTGCAACAAAGCACTTTCCCCACGGGCATTAATAGAGTTTCTCTTGGTCTGAAGAGTAATACAGGAACGTCTGCCAGCACTTGCATTCTTCTTGTTAGGAGACCTAGTAGCAAGGCTGCCACTGTTCACGGATTTCCTTAATAAACAGTAATGAGCCATTGTACACCATCATGCATGTACTACAACTCCCAGCTGGTTTCACACATTAGCTGGTGGTTGTCAGCTGTTTTTCTCCACAGAGAAAACCAGACATTTTTCCCTTCAGGAATATTTATCAGTTGAAAAACATTATGAACAGATGAGGGGAAAAACACAGTATTTATATTTTTATAAGCACTAATAAGTGTCTTAAATTGTGTTGATAACCAAATCAGTGGAAATGAACGGGGTTGAAAAATGTGCGGTTGTTGTGTATTTCCCAGCTTGGAGCTACTGTTGTGCTCTACCATCCCTGCACGCCGCTCCACCAGCGTCGCCTCCTGTCTGATTTGGCTCGCTCCTGTCTGACAGATTACATCGTGACCCCACACCCACAGCTCACTGAGAACATGGTAAGAAATTCTTTAACACTTAGTCTGTCAAAGGCAGTGAGGGTACACTTTGTGTTTATGTGTTTTAAGAAGTTTGATGATTAATGTTTTTGTCCACTTTAACACTTGAAAATGGTCAAACAACTGAGGATGTAACTTAATCCCACTCTGCTGAACTCTTAGGATTACTCTTAGGATACGTGTATATTTAATATTTTCTCCCTGTTAGGACAAACTACAGACTTCTTCAACAGAAAATGTGGTTTCATGATGTATACTGTAGTACCAGTTGTAGTATAATTTCATGTTAGAAAAAATATGTAGACATGTTTGTATTAACACATTTATTGTTTTTATATTATCATGAAGTTTAGCCTAGTCCAGGCGTGTCCAATCCTGGTCCTCGAGGGCCGCTATCCTGCATGTTTTAGATGTGTCCTTCTTCTAACACACCTGATTCAAATGACCAGGATCATTATCAGGCTTCTGCAGCTTGATGATGAGCTGATCATTTGAATCAGGTGTGTTGGAAGAGGAAAACATCTACAACATGCAGGATAGCGGCCCTCGAGGACCAGGATTGGACACCCCTGGCCTAGTCTGTAGAAAACTGTGTGAGAATATTGTGACCTCCTGAGAATGAGAGACTGAACTGTTTGTACCGAATGTATCGAGCTGTGTTAATATTTTAGACATAAGTGAAGGCTCAGGATGATTTTGTGACAGAGGACCAGTGTTCCCAGTTTCCACACCTGCAGGAAGAGGAGAGTGATGAATTGTGAAGCAGAAGGAGGAGGAACTGTTTCTGTGACCTTTCTGTATATATTTGATAACTTACTGAGACCGCCTCAGTACAGATGTAACTCTGTGCCTGTACTCCTTGCAAGTAAAATTTGGAAAAGAGCTCTTCATCTCTTGTATGCTGGGAAATGTTGAGGTATGGACTGACAGCGAAAATACAGTCTTATCTTACAGAAATAATTTCCTGACATTTTATAAAAGAGAAAATTGATTTAGTTCATTTTTTTTTTGGACTTCATATTTCTATTAAACATGTTTTCATTGTGTATTTTTTTTGTAGAATATAATGTTCAACATATGATAGATATAACTATTTGGAGCAATTCAGTGCATTAGTACACCATGATTTGTTAAGGTGAGTTGTTGCCTCCATGTTCACTCTTCACTCTGTGTTCAGCCAATAGCTTTGGTGTCCTGGGGTCGCACTTTGGAGCTGTCCACCATGGCCACTGGAGACATCTGTGATTGGCTGGAAACCACACAAGCCACAAGAGCCAAGTTTGATGGTGTGACTCAGACCAGAAAATACAACCTGCTGTTGACCAGGTCAGCAAGGCTGCACCAACAGGAACCATCCACCAAAATAAAGGTTTGGACACTTGATTTAAAGTTTGTAGCTTTAAATGATGTTTATCAGTAAATTTTACACATGAAAGTTGGATTTCTGTGTTTTGACTGTTACTGTAAATCCTTAGGAGTCTGTGAGGCAATGCTGTGAGCAGACTTTGCTGAGTGGAGCCACAGAGGTGGAGTCCAGCATGAGGAAGGAAGGTTTGAAACAAATTACAGGTGGAAGCAAAAGGAGGCAGATGAGAGCTGCCATTAGAGAAAAGCAGGAGAACAACAAGAGACATAACACAACGATGAATGTCTCCAATGTTTTGACCAAACAACCCAACACAACCAGCACATATGGGCCATCCACTCCAGGACAAAGGGCTCCCTCAGATCTCTCTATCGCCAAGAAAACTCCTCAGACTCAAATGCACAATCAAGACCAAGGCTTTACACCCAGACCCACAACTCCTCTGGGGTCTGAGACTCTACTGAGAACTGCTTCATTAGGATTAGGCAGGCTACCACTACAGACAGCAGCAGTGCACCCCAGTCCTACAGACACTGACCTCAGAAAGCTGGACCCCTCTGCTAGGACAGATGTTCACGCTGAGGGTGTGAACAGTGAACAAAACCACACGGTCAGGCCTGAAGCCTTGACGCTCAGCTCCAATGATGAAGGTACAGACTCAATCAAACCGAGAGATAAAGACTCTGATCAACACAGCATGAAAGATGATGATGATGCTGAAGAGAAAATCTTTGTTAAGGACAAATCAGCAGATAAAGGCAAGATGAAGGATAATGATTTGGTGGATGTAAAAGAAAGAGAAGTGGAGCGTAAGCAAATCCACGCTTCTGCACACTCTCTCCACAAAAGTGAAAACACTGGCTTTGAGTCTGTTTCTAAATCCCAGTCAGAGTCTCAGCAGAACCCACAGCCGACCGGCCACAGCCAGTACTGTGACGACTGCAGGGCAGGGGAACACTGTGACTGCACCGAGGCGTCGGGTGCGGAGGCCCGGGCTGCTGT
>OOFC01002069.1:61550-80051 GCA_900323345.1 Pseudochromis fuscus | reverse complement strand
TACCTGTATTTGCACCGCCTTCGTTGAAAACAATGTATTTCCAACTCCATTTGTCACAGTCAAAAGCTACATGAACAGCTGTTGTATTTTTTTCCCCGAGGTAACGTCAGTGACGTAGTATTATCTTTTACCAACAGCAAGGTACAACAGGTAGTGCAACTTTTTATCATGTAGTTAGTGCATCACAAACATGGAGGGGAACTTTTCCCTGAATCAGTAAACATGTAAAAGAAACAGTCTGATACCGCTACGGTAAATCAAACGTTAGTGCAATCACAATATACGCCCCCTGACTACGGCAGCCATAATTAACCAATATTGATCCATATATAAGATGCATGAGATTATAAGGCGCACTGTCGGTTTTTGAGAAAATTAAAGGCTTTTAGGTGCACCTTATAGTGCGGAAAATACGGTAAACAAAATTTTAACTAGAAAGTGTTCAGAGAGCACAAACTTCTCCCAAGGCATACTCCCTGTACATGCATTTGTTTTTCATCTACTATGTCCACAAATTAAATCTGATCTCCACCAAACTGCCTCAGATGGTAGAGAAGTTCAGATTTTTATTTATTTATTTATTTATTTTAACACATTTCACCCCATTATAGAAAATAAAGATTTTCTGGAACTGTTTTCAGACAGAATCTTACGCCAATGAATTGACCATGTGTAGTAAAAACTCCATCAAAACCTCTAGTCTGGTTCTGAATTATGACACAACCATTTACAACTAAAGGGTGAATGCTATTACAAAATAGTATACATATATTGATAAATATAGCATAGTATACATGAACATTCATAGGCAAAACAATGTGTCTTGCTGGTATGTGATTTATTTATTTTTTTTTCTCAGTCCTTGCCAAATATAATATCATATCACTGGGGGGTATTTAACTGTTCATGATCACCTAACACCTATTTCTACAATCATGAAAAACAGGATACTCAGTCTAAGCTTTGATTGTTGGTCACGGTATCTGTTAGCTCCTGGGCTGAGATACCAGGAAACGAGGCAGCAGAGCAAGAATCCGAGTGACAGGACAGATTATACTACAGAAGAGATAATCACCTTTAAAAAACCAACATGATTAATAAACATCATTAAGTCAACAATACCAAAAATATAGCAGATTAGGAGGTTAGAGTGGTGGCAGGAGCTGCAGTGCTGTAGGGTGTCAGGTTATAATGGCTGCATTGTCCACCTTGTTGAATATGATTGAACAGTGTGGCTGTGAATGAGACATCTGTGAACAGCTAATGCCAATCAGTCAATTCAAGCTCAACTTCAGTGCACCGTCTCATGTGGAAGAGGCTGAATTGGATAAAGGAAATTTTACATTCGTGCAACAATCTGTTCACAATTGTATGATGTTTGGTGAGTTATCTGGTTATACCTTTTCAGTAAAATTAAACCACAATCACACCATCTATAAGTTTTTGATACTTAATCATATTTTTCATGAATTTTAACTTGACTGAATTTTGCATCTGTATTAATGTAGTGGTGAAAACATAATACAGAGAAATATTGAAGTTTATGAGGTGAAGTTCTCCAAGGACTGAAGAGGAGTCATTAAGAATTTGTGAGGTGGAGACAGTGACACTAAATACTGTGTCACAGTGGGTGCCAGGAGAGCAGGGAGGAGGACACGAGTGCAGACTGAACCAGGGGGGCAGGAAGAGTTTTATACTGGTTAATCGAAGAACTGAAGCAGGGTGGCAGCAGGATAACAAATCCTGAGGGTAAGGTAGAGACTGCGGTCCAAAACAAGCAAAAGTGGTTGAACAGGCAGAAAAAAAGTTGGCACACAAATGCACTAAAACAATGTGACAGTGTGGCAGAGGACTGGATGTATATACACAGGTTAGCTGGTTGGGGATTGGGCAGCAGAGAGGTGGGTGGGACCAACAGGTGACTGGGAGGAGAAAGAAAACATCTGGCGATTGGATGGAGTGAAACACAAACCAGAGAGGTGAGCATGTATATGAAATAGTCAAAACATCTAACGGTTCAAGTTAAGGCAGACATGAATAATATGCAGAAACAGTAGCTGAAATTAAAAATGAAAGAGCCCTAAACTCAATTAGACAGAGGACTGCAAAAAACTAGATGAGTCTTAGCGAGCACATGAAAGCCTGAGGCATCTGAAGACAGAATGAACCTTAAGGGGATTCTCTTTTAAGACCACATAAAGTATTTAACATGGATGTGAACTCTGAGCCATCCCCTGAAATCTCAGCTCCTGGCCCATTCATTAAATAACTGGCATTGAATTGGATGTGACTTTTTGTTCTTTTTTTTTAAATAAATGCAACCGCTTAGACTGCTTTCTGATGCCTAGGCTTAGAATAATAATTAGATTGTGATATAACTTGCAATGTATTGTTGCACTAAATGAGAGCCCTGTTGTAGAGACAAAGACACAGTGTATTGTTTTCCCCCAGTGGGGTGCTTCAGAGACAATACTCCTATTACAAATACACTCTTGACTTCTTTATGGTCTGATGACTCTACTTTATTGGTAAAATATGTCCTGAAGATGAACTTCTCGAACACAAAACTAGTAAAAAATGTGGTGAAAAATGTAGCACACTTTATAGACGACAGACGAGGGAGACATAAAGAGACTGAGGGATGGAGACGAAGAGAACAGCAGGTGGTTGGAGTTGTAAGGCTTCTTTTAAGTTCCCTCCTTCCTTAGGTTGTCCATCTCTGCTTCATCAGGACGGCTCTCTGCTGTGAACCGGACTCTTCACCTCGTCCTCTTTCTGTGCTCAAAACTCATACAGCTTCTGTCTTATTTGGAGTAAAGCGCTGCTCTGATTTAACTGTCAAATTATGCATACAGTCGATGAAATATTGACATCAGCCTGTGAGCCAATGACCTGTCTAATGAGTCACTAGTGGGAATAACAAGAGAAAAGGTTGCAGGGTTAATAATATGGAACCTTATATCGCAAAGGCACTCTGCCGTGTCACTTTGATGTTTCACATTACAATTTTTTTCCTGTTTCGCTTCTAGTAATGTAATCTTTCCGAACACTGTCTTCCATTTGCTCGCACCCCTCCCACCTAACGCACACACACACACACACACACACACTCCCTCCAAGATTCATAACCCTCCCCTTTGTACAGTAGCAATCAAAGTTACTAGACTGAAGGAATAAAGTCTTCAAAGGAGCCGGAGCCAGACTCTGAATCCAAATCCACATTTATTCTGTTTGTGCTGCAGGAGCTTGCTTTGTACTACTCTTGCTAAATACTGCAAACTGCGTACATACACAACCTCAAATACAGCCAGAAACACAAACACACAAGTCTTGCTGTACTAGTATAAAAATAAGAGCTAAAAGCAAAAGATCCAGAACAAGTATACAATCGGGGTTCCTGTCTGTTTCTCATTGTTTATTTCAACAGTAAACCAAGAGGGTGAATTTCCCTCGGAGAGACAGAGTATGTGGTCTCAAGGTACAAAAAATAACTTTGTTTCAAGGTCAGGTATACACTCCTGCAGATGAGTCTGAGGGTGAGCTTTTTTTTTTTTATGAATCTTCCACCTCCTTCTTGGTATTGATAGTAACATATAGTCACACTATGCCTCTCATCTCTCTGCCTCCCTTTCCCCATCTCTCCTCCTTGTGGTGGAAATATGGCCTTTAGGGCAGGGATTATTCATGAAGGATGGTGCAGGCTAGACTTATCTACTCCTGGGAAAGAAGAGCAGATAAGCTACTGTATTATGCACCTTACTACTGGAATAAAATGCAAAGCAACTTAAAGTAAGAAACACTCATCCCCCTGTGGAATACACACTGGTATTTTTTTTTATAATATCTGAGATAGGTGTATATTTGAGATGAATGTGTATGTTTATTCTCAGCTCTCCCATGCCAAAGGGAAGATGATTGCAATAAGATATATAGAATAATTAAAGTTTAACAACCAAAAGATAAAGGCATGGCCAGTTTATTTGTGCAGCACCCTTTCAGCCCCAGGGCAATTCAAAGAGCTTTACAGTGATCATATAAAATGACCAGAGGAAATGTGGACTATTTGATTTTAATGCCACTGGAATGTTTCTGTTTCACAAAGCATCATAAATTACAGAAGTTTGGGGATGTTAGTGGTGTGCCAACACTGATGGTAATGTAGGTTGGACAGTTGGTGCACTACTGCTTTGATACTGATAGATGCCAACCATCATTGAACTGACTACCACCACCTATTGTTCAGACATCCAGGGTTTCCACAGGATGAAGACTACCAGGAATGAAATTAGATGGATTGTTATGGACCCTCAGGGGCAAGAATTATAAAAACATTGGTGGTTTCCTGGCTTTGGCTCAGGTAGTAGAGCAGGCTGTCCTCTAATCATATGGTTTGTAGGTTGGTCCCTGGCTCCTCCTGTCCACATGTCTATTGGCGCATTTACACTGGTACCTACTCGCTTCGCTTCGGTTTTGGCGCATTTACAATGGTAAGAAAGTACCTGGAACTTTTTGTACCTCCTCTGCTGCGTTTCCAAAAAAAGTCCCCAGTCAGGTCGGAGCAGGTACTAAAATCTTATTGGTCGGAATCATCACTGCGTCATGGCGTCATCACTGCACGGCACGCAATCTGTCCCTGCAAACACGCCATTTTTAAATCTTCAGCAAACCCCGCAGACGTGTTTGAAATAACAACAAGAAGAGAAATCGCATTTGTTAGAAATCCTGCCCCATGGACTCAGGACGAGGTGCAAACCTTTCTGTCATGAGTCGCCGATGAGAAAATTCAGCAGGAGCTGGACAGCGTGGTCAGAAACGAAAGAATCACATAAGAAATGACGTAACAAATGACGGCCAGCTACACAGAGGAGGGACTATCCTTGGCAATGTAAATGCAACCAAAGGGCCAATCCTGAGTGATCCGAGAGTGAAGCAAGTAGTTACCAGTGTAAATGCGCCATAAGTGTCCTTGAGCAAAACACTGAACCCTAAAATGCTCCTGTTGATAGTGAGTGCCCTGCATGGCAGCTCTGTTGCCACTGGCATGTGAATGGGAGTTAAAACATTGTGTAGTGTGTTGCAGACTTCCAAAATGTTCAGTATTTTAATTTCTGAACAAATACATTAAAAACTATTGACAGCTGTACCTTATGTGTTGTGGTAACTAGAAAATATAACTAGAACATAGTAAACACTGGGAAGTTTTGGAAGTGGCGAGAGCTCAGTACACAATCATTGTAGTGACATGTTTGGACCAAAGATTGTAAACAGAACGGACAAATCTAATGAGACGCCCACTGGTTTGTGAAGCCAGGAGATCAGCATTTGAGCGACGCCATGTTGGTTGTTTGAAGCCAGAACTGGTCATATTTAGATATGAAAGGAGGAGTGAGGAGGTGGGTCTGGCCCTTGAACCTGAGGTCAATGCCCTGTGTGTATGAGACACTGGTCTCATTGGATACCAGACCTGTTGATCAAACTAATCACACCCCTAAATATTCCTCTTGTTGAAGCCTAATATCTGGTTAATGATTTTTTTTTCAGATGGACCACCAGATCACTGATAAGACTTTAGCTAATGACATCAGAATGAATTGAAAAGAAATATATATATATATTGACTGAATATTTCATGACTGAAAATGACCATTTTAGAATTGAAGTTACCGTATTTTCCGTTGGAAAAAAGTAGCGGCTTATAGTCCGGAAAATACGGTAATTGGAGCCAGAGTTTTTTAAAGTCAGCCTCTAGTGTCCATCGAGAGTATTGCACTTTTTTGAACTTCCACATTTGTCTCATTTTTGCGTCCCGGTTGGTTCATCCATTTGTATATGCAGTGTATGTTTGAAATGCTGAAAAGCTGACTTGAAATGTAAAAAAAAATTAAAGGCATTTGTGATGGGCTACTTTCTGTATATTTAGTGTATCATACGTCTTGTGTATTTTGTTGTTGTGCAACCAATGGCCACTGGGAACAAAGGGAGAGACTGACTGACTGATTGTTTAATTGATTTATTTATTTAGTGACATCCCGAGGAGGTTTCCCACCTCAGCTACCCTTGAATAAGGTTTTGTTGTTCATACTTGTAGGAGACATTGTAGTGAAATAAAGAGCTGAAATTCACACATGATAGATTTCTTCTAGATTTCTTGGAGGTCCCACAGTCCAAAACAGCAGAAAGTGTTCACCAGTCAATAAATGATATCGACCAGGAAGTCCTCATAATGCGCTCTAAAGATCAATTTACATAGAGAGTGTTTTATCACACATCTGTCTCTTGCCAATCTCCTGGGAAAGACAAACTTCTATTCGATTAAATGCATCAGTCCACACAGGCTCTGAAACACCTGTCACCCTGAGACCCCACATTTTTTTCACAACTGTAGACTTGTCTGTCACACTTATATTCTCCAAAGACTGGTGGATGTGAAGAACATTTTAATGGAAGCTGTAATGATCGATCAGGCATCAGCTTTCTAATCTCACTTTTAATTAAAGGAAACTTAATAAAATCCACACATACAAAGATTGTTGATGTGCTGCTGCTGAGTCCACATGGAAACTGTTTTTATCCAGTAAATTTATGCTGTCAGTCAGCCGGGTGAAGATACTTTGTCTGGCTGCTCGCCTTTAAGCGCTTCTGTGCTGCTGACAGACAGAAAGCTGCTTTTGAGGACACAGACGCTAAACGGAGGTCGGAGTCGGTGGGATTGAAAGGAACAAACACTTCAGTAGTGCTCATGTCTCTGCTTTAATGTGGATTTGCAGAAATATGAAAGCAGTTTGTAAGGCACACTATCTATTAGTCACCTCTATTCATCTCATTTATTTAAATTTTATAACCTCTCTCCCTTTATAAGACCTTTTTATTCATGAGGGTACTCTGGTGGTTTTATCTCTGAATTTCTCTCTCTGTGGACCATTAGTTGTTAATGGTATTAATAACAGATCTACCGCTTTAGGCAACAATATGGACTCATTAGAGGGTGAAAGAAGACTATTATCCCGGGCAAAGTTAGGTTTTCCCGGTTTAACCGAGCACATCTCCGCCTCTGTGTGTCTGTATGAGTGTGTGCGTGTTCACTAACAGACTCTTAGGCAAACTAAGTTAATGGTGGGAGACAAAAGGCGGCCTGAAGTTTGAATGGAGGCTGTTATGTTACTGTAACATATGGGGAATGTTATGCTGAACGGCAACAAAACTGTTTCATTAGCAACTAACTGCACAGTTTTTATACTTTGGTACATTTTGGCCAGATGTTCTTCTCCTGTTTTGTGTAACTTTCCCTGGCTGCGTTTTATTCATCATGTTTTGCATTAAACACCCTGATTTACCCAGATACTGCAGTGATGTCAATGCACATATCATGTCAGGGTCCAGCAAATGCAAGAAAATGGTGTGATCAATGAAAAGAGAGACTTAAATGTTACATTAAACTAAACACAAAAAACTTGCTGTTTACAAGAAATAGTTATCTCCATATTTGGTATCAAACACACTCCAAGGCTATACATACACCCTCTTCAGTAGGCAGTGAGTGAAACTAGGATCAGAGCATCTGAGAATATTATTATTCAATATTTTTAAGAGTGAATTTTCCCGAAACAAAACTCATATGAACATTGCAGTGTACTGTATTGCCAAGAACAATATATATTTTGCTGGCAGATTAGAGTGAAACTGTGCAAGGAGCGAAAAGATTTCCCACGAGGCGACATTCACCTCAACAAAAGCCATTAGCTGTAGAGAGACATACAAACACCAAATTCAAAAAGATATTGAAAAGACAAATAAGAAGTGTAAAACAAATCATCCATAAAATTGCAGTGAGTGGAACTATTGAAGCGACACAAGCCAAATAAGGCTTTGTAATAACCTCCCTCCTTTCATATCTCTCACTCCATTCTTACTCTTCTTGTCTCTGTCATTGAACTGACACCACTGCAAACATCTAATTAGAAATATAACATTTTGTCTCTAACTAATTAGCAAAATAAGCCCCTTGTTCTGTGACACAAAAGCCTCAACCAATATCACACAGTGTAATTCAATCAAACACCGCCCACTGACTGCAGACTGGTTGTTTGACTATAAAGCAGGTGTATAAATAGTCACAGTGCAATACAGCTGAGACTTGATGATGTATTTAAGCCCTCGGGGGACATGTGCACAAATATCAATATAGGATCTTCTGTCAATCACATAGTCTCTGTTTTATATATATACATATATGTGTGTTTGTGTGTTAATGTGAGTACATGTGAGTTGTGGTGCCAGCAGGGATCCTGACAGAAAATTAGAGGTGATGAACTTATGTGATATGTGTTTGTGCACATCTGTGATTGCAATATCCTCTTAAATACTAATAAAGTTTACAAATACATCCATGATTGCTGCTGTATTCATGGTCAGCTGCATAACTTACTGAATAACATAATTACATATAGTGCCTGGATGTATGACTATCAGGATTATGATAACTGATTGTGCTTAACCCTGTGAGTACTAGTATGTTTTTGAAATGTCCACTTAGAAAAACATTATGGATAGGAGACACATGGGAGATGAAAAAAGTCCTCTCCAGATCAGAAAAGAACTCAGCAAAACTAACATTTTACTGATATCTAATGCAAATTGTAAATTACAGAGTAGTAAACACTCTTAAAGCAACAGATGCGGATGCTACCAAACCTGTTGGTCTCCAACTGTAATTCTACCAAATTGGATGCAACACAAATGAAGCACACTAATGCTGCACCCTACTTTGAAAGCAGCCTCTTTATTGCATCTCTCACACATCATGATGTTGAAGCCAATAATGTAGTAACTGCCGATAACATAATAAATTTGACCTTTTTGAAATGTAATAGACTAATAACGTAATAACTGGCCAATAATGTAATACAAGTCCTGAACTGATAACGTAATAACTGTTGGCCAATAACGTAATAATTTTTGGCCAATAACGTAATAATTTATTACGTTATTGGCTGCTTATTACGTTATTGGCCTGCTAAAAGAAAAAAAACTTTGCGAATGTAATAACTGAGCCAATAACGTAACGTTATCGTCCAACAGTTATTACGTTATCAGTTCAGGACTGTTATTACATTATTGGCCTATTACATTTCAAAAAGGGCAAATTTATTACATTATTGGCTGTTATTAGATTATTGGCTTCAACAAATGACCTTCAAGAAATGGTGACAGTTTCCATCTTCACAAACAGATCCAGCCTGGTCCCAGTATAGGGACTTCCAGGAGTTCACTTTAACTCTGTAGAGATTTTTATTTACTGAGTTTTGTTCTCTAAGACAATGTGAGTCTTACTACATTCAAAAGATTGATTTTCAGGTTGAACTATTAAAGCTGGCTTGGCCCTTGAGTGTTTGTTAGAGAAGTGCTTCCATGAACTGGAGCTACAAGAACAGGGAGGCAATCAATAGCATTGATTAGTGCAATTAACCATGCAGTGGTCAAACTAAGGAAATACAGTCAATGTTGGAAACAACCTGACAAGAAAAGAAGCTAAAACTTTGAGCTATTTTAGATAAGTTGATAATAAAATAAAAACAATGAAACAAGGGGGAAAATCTCTTGAAAATGAAACAAACAAAGCAAAACATACAATAAGATTTACATAATAGTATTCATCCACCCACAGCTGCTGCCTATTCCAGTCATATGAACAATGCCCCTTTTGCTCTTTGATTCACACACTGTAACATATTGGAGTTAGCAGATCAGAAGGCACTACAGATCCAAACACAGAGACCAGCAGCCTCTCCACATACAGCACATAGTCTAGGGAGAGAACAGCAAGTTTCTTGTTTTCTGATTTGTCGTATACTGTCCACATGTCTGTCATCTCTGTATCTACAAGGACATCATGGGCGTACAGAACCGTCCCGCTGCGCTGTGTTCATGTTCTGTGTCACCAAGCTCGATTCCACACAAAGAAGTATGCTACTGAAATGTATGAGCTCTGACTGCATGCTGTGATAATGCATTACAGAGACACACACTGGGCATGAACTAAATAGGGCATGACCTTGCAACACCTAGCACATATAAATAGCCTGTATAACGTGTTGGTGGTTCTATAAGTTGCATCTGTGTGTGTGAGACTGTGTTTTTGAAAATATCTGTGAAGTTTAGCAAAGCGAATAAGTTAAACAACTTCAACAGAAATCATGTATTCTACGACTGATAAGCATATTTTTTCTTTCCTCATCCACTAATGCATCCATAATATCCCTCCTCTCCTTCCTTTATTCCCTCCCCATCTGGCACCGGGCCAGTTTCCAAACATGGTGATGGAGCAAAAGAAAATTGATTTCTAAAGAGCTCTGTCTGCTGTGCCCGGATATGAAATATGCAACCAGTTATTAGTCTAACGTCGAGATTAACATAACACGACAACCGTGTCAAGATATATATTAAAGATGTCTCTCTTGTTCGCTCTGAGAGATATTTGAAATGGGCTAAAAGTGATAAACTGCCACTCGTTCAAAGCAAATCATTATCAATATTGCACAATTGCGATGTTATCTACTTTGTTTCAGTGCAAAGAAAAAAAACAGAAAGCTCTGTGAAAAAGGTCGGCAATGTACTGATGCTGCTATGAGACAGATTCGATATCTTGATCGTGTAGACAGGCACAGCGGGCGGTTCCATATTAGTTATTATGCAGCTATTAATGAATGTACACTACGAAAGGTCAAATGGCACACATGCTGATGTACATGGTCACACACACACATTAACACAGATGCAGATGCGCCCGTACAAAGACAGCACACAGTCAGCACAAAGGTCACAGCGTACGGTGTGTGAGAAAAAGATATTTGAAGAAGATATGCTGCCTGTTGCTATGGAGCACTCCTAGAGGAGAATATACACAGGAAGACACACACCTACACACCATGCTCTATCAATCTTAAAGAAACTAGAGCAATCACACGCCCATGAATATAAACGCACACACATGTGTAAACTCGCTCTATCAATCCTCGTCCTATTAAAGAAAGACAGGAAGCTGCAGCCACTTTTCAAGAGCATCACAGCCTCAATTACTGCTCTCAGAGTCAGTGTGAGCCTCAGTGTTTCAGGCTTTTATTCTGAGTGTGCATATGCTTCATTTTTTATATAGAAGGAAAGCGGGCACTTTTCAAGAACAACATTGCTTCTCCGTTTGTTCCTTTAGGACCGGGTAAATTATGCCAGTCGGTTAATCAGATTCTTCCCCAGAGACACTGAGAGACAGAGAGAGGGGAAATGAAATAGGCTACTGTACTTCTAGATGGCTCAGAGTTAGGAAGAGCTGTGCTGCATATGTCTGACATTGTGAACATGTTAATAAACTTGCGTTTTTTTGTATTTTTTTTCCTCAAAGTCTTATTTTAGAGTATGAAATTAAAGAACGTTTGCATAAAAACAATGCAATTACATCAGAGGGATTACTTTTACAGTTAACATTAACAGTTCATAGACATGTCCTTAAAATGTAGAGAGGTAATTCATTTTTAAAGACTCACAAATGTGATTACCTACTTTTTATTTTCTTATGTCATCTGTGTTTTTCAATCATTACACAATAATTTGGTTATTGCTCTAATGTTATGCAGAGGACTGTTATGTATTCTCCTGCAGCTGTCAGATGCCCTGCTGGCCTGTCTGCTGCAGTGACCTAAAGTACAGTAAAAGTCAGCACAGGCAGAATTGATCACAGCATTGGAGATCACTTGCTCTGACTTGTGATCAATAACTGTATGTAAACAGAGCATAAAGCTTCAGCGCAGCTCGGACAGTGGGGCTACATGTGGATAGACAGACAGTGTAAATCAGTAGAAATATGACTGCACAGTACAGAGGGCAGTGAGCGGAGGGGAAGTATATGTGATCTTCTAAGGATTGAAATAATGGCTGCATGTGAAGACATAAGTGTATTCAATTATCTGCATTCATGACACTTCATTACAGTGTCCCTGAATGAGTGATATTTGAGGATTACATGTGCTACTTGTGTGTGTGTGTGTGTGTGTCTGGGTCTGTGCTGTTGACAGGCAAGATTAGTGGTTTTAAAAGACTATGAGCTGGTATCATCCTGCAACAGACGCTGAGTCTCAGACTGACTGGACATTCCTCCCAAAGTGACAGATACTTGTAACAAGAGGGCTCTCAATGAGTTGGACAGATGTCAGTGAAACTACAAGCAGCATAGAAACAAATAAATCCATATTCTATCTGACATGTGTCTATATCTGACATTTTCATATTTCACAGATAGACATTACTGAAGTTAGGGCAGATTTTTGATGTGAAATGCTGTGAAGAGGTTCTCCAGCGTGAGGAAGATACATTGAATCTAAAATAGTGCACATTGCCAACTTTATATAAATTCATTATCAGGTGAATCAGAGCTGAAAGGTTTAGTAAATATAAAATCATTGATTGCTGTTAATATATTTGCAACTAATTATCATTTAGTAACTTATCCAGAGTCCATTCCTTCTTGGTTTTACCTTTCACTGCAGGGTTTAGCCGCTTTTCTCTGTCTGTGTGTCACTGTCAACCAGCCATCTTTGTGTATTATTGTCGCTCAGGTAAAACACATTTTGGGACCTCACATCCTGTGGTGGACATTTTTCACTATTTTGTAACCCAGCAATTAACTGATTAATGATTAATAACTAATATTAGTCTTTCAGTCAGCACCTTGAGGCTGTCCAGAAACACAGACCTACAGATAGGTCAATATTAAATAACTCAAAGTGCTACTTTTTAGAAATTGTTCTATAAATGTCCATAAATAAAAGAAAGGCCTTTAAATGTATATGCAGCAGTAGATGCTGTACATTTAGATTTTGAATTTAAAAAATAAACACACCTCATATTTATCTCCAAATAATAATAATTTAAAAAACAGCACAAAGTTTGCAGAGGTTGCTTCACACTAACACACACTCTCCCAGCTGGAAATCCAATGAAATATTGAGGGATTTCAAAACTTTCGAGATTTCGCTTTAAAACAGATTATCTGGAAACAACAAGGTCAATATCGGTCAATAATTCATCTCTTGAACAAACTCCACTGTCAGTATTCCCCATTAGTCCATCACTCACCTTGCGCAGAGGCAGTGACTCCTCTCCACAAAACCGACAACCATCCGCCAACTGCCTGTCTTAAATCCTCACAGCGCACCTGTGCGTAAAATCCGTCCAAACTTAACGAGAGTCCGCGCAGCCCAATGCAGATATGTTTATGTCTTGTTTTTTTAAATTGCGACGTCCCCTCCAAGAAAACTGCTCTGTCGTGATGCGCGTGTCCTTTAGCGACTCCTCTCTGGTCCGTAGTAAGAAAAAACCGAGCTCTGTTGATATCATCCACTACTACTCCGAGCAAAAGGCACCGCGGAGGGGGAAAAACAAAAGCAAAAACAAAGTAAGCTATCCCAGCGTGAGGGAGGGGAGAGAGGGAGAGTGGGGAGGGGGGGAGGAAGACAAGAAGAAAGTGTGAGCAGCCGTCACCGGGATGAATGAAAGACAGAAAGCGCTCTCGGCTTTTACGCGGCGTGTGTACACTGAATGCTCGATTTGTAGAGTGAGTGAGTGGGAGCACTGGTCGAGTGAGCAGGTCTCCGCATGGTGCACCCACATGAAGATCATCTTACATAAAGAAAAAAATCAAGAGACACAAGCCAAATTTCCTGTCATATAATCATTTGAACATCGATGTAGTGTTTCCGTATCCTGTTGTGTTTATGCTGCTCTGATGTGCCACATCACCTGCTCACACTCAGTACATTTAATTATTGCTGTTGGGATGTGTAGTAGTATGTCAAAGGTGTCGAATGTCAACCAAGATGGACTTATGTAGGGGTCATGACCATGAATTCAGATCAATCTTAGGGGTTCTTATGCACTGACAAGATCAGAAAAAACCCATTTCAGATAGCTCACCCTTACATTTAACCTCTCTAAGCCTCTAACATTATATGAATGACACAGGCCTACCCTGAGGGCTATGTCACTCTTACAGCTTACAGCCCACACATGTAATGCAACTTGTTAGGTGCTGTGGCATGTTGCAAGCCTATAAACATGTACAGTAGGTTATAGGATCCTCTTCGAACAGACTCTTTTCTTAGCCCCTAATGAGGGACTGTATGTGGTGTGAGTTTCTGCAGCACTTTCCCAGCGAGCATTTCACTAAAGACATGGAAGCGTCCAGAAGAGGTTACCAGGAAATGTTATGATATTCCTTCAGGGATATAGATCACTAATTATCCTGTGGTAATCTCTTTAATAATTTGAACCAGTGGTGTAGATATTCCCTTAGGGTTTAAGCAGTTTGTCAGACAAAACCAGTAATTTGAGGACGAATCATGGATCGCAAGACGTCTGACGTTTTTCACAACTGTGGCTTTTTATAGATGATTTGATTGCAGATGATACATGGTCAAAAGGCTAGACCCAGTATAGAAATGCTGTATGCTGTCAATCCTCACCGTGCTGGAACAGAACAAACTTGTGTTGAACGTAGCAGCTTCTATAAATTATCTCCTGAAACCAAATTGCTGTAAATGAACCTGTGTTTATAGGGGAATTATTTTCATGTGGAATTTGAATAAACAAATCATTGCCTTTGAATCCCAATCAAACCAAGACAACATTACACAGCCGTGAACTACAGTCCAACTCACAGAAACCCCCATGTTTGGTGCCAGAATGTTTTTTCACAGCCAACAATAACCACCCTTGATCTATCAAAAATGACATTAATTCACTGTGGCCTGCAAACACTTCCCAAAGCAATCATATGCACCAAATTTAGAGCTTAGCTGAAAAGAATGACATTGCCGTGCCCCTTTTTATAATTTTTCTGTTCGATTATCCCGAGTCTTTTTGAAATGCCACATTTTCTCGCTAGTGTATGGATGTGTATTCATTCCGGGAGAATGGGCGCCTATTACACGCTTTCAGAGGCTGTGACAGCAGCCCTCAGTGAGGAAGCCAAACACTTCACAGCTCAGACAATGTACTCAGGCAGACGTGCACACACACACACACACACACACACACACACACACTCACACACACACAAGCATGCACTCGCAGATTCACATACACACAAATTCACTGACACAATGCACATCGATGAGATGAAAGGGCCAATTTATCAAACCACCAGCCAAGGCAGGCCTGAGGACGTATAGTGCCAGCATTGGTCTGGAGAAAGAGGGCAGGATGTGCATGTGTGTATGTGCGTAACTCTGTGTGTGTTTTTTTTTTGCTTTTCCTTGTCGGTAAAGGAAAGTCTAACATGACATTGACTTTTGCCTTCAGGTAATCTTCTCAGGTAAAATGGATCACCTGCTGATGCCAGCTGAAATGAATGACAAAGATATGCATCCCTCTTTTGATTGTCAGGTGCTTTGGTGTAAAGAAGAAATGTGTGTGTTTGTTTGTTAGGCAGAGACCGAGCACTACAGAGAGACAGGGAGGGATGATACTGGGGTCTGTTCCATGTTATTTCTCATTAAACTGCAAGATCGATGTTCATTCTCAGAGCTTTACGGCATTTACAAGCCCAAACTAATCCACTATTAGAGAGCTGCCCGGCAGAGAAAACACAGAGCAGAAAACACAGAGCAGAAAACACAGAGCAGGAAACAGAGCGGTGCTTGGAAGGACGTTGGGTTCAAATAAAAAAAACAAACAAAACCAAAATTGTGTCTCACATCCGAATAAATTCTTTCTGAGCATCTCACATGGTTTGACAGCATATTGTCATATAAGGCCGTTCTGCACGGCATTGATCAGTCACTGTGTCGACTTGAAGCTGTTTGTCTTGCTCAGGTGAGTGGGAGACACAGAAACAGACACAAAGAGAAAATGTTCAGTTTAGAAGTTGATACTCCACAGGGACAGATACATTGTGTGAGCCAATACTGAAATGTTTGATAGAGGCGTTTTATCCTCTATGGACATTTTGTCCACTCTTCACTTCACTTTGATTCTTCTGTAAATTAGTCATTGATTTTTATTTTGTCACAGTTTTTGATGGTGGATCTGGATGACATTGAGTTGAGGAGCAGCTCCTCCACTGGAAGTGATTTCTTTTCTTGAATAGTTTAACTATAGTTCAGCAGTCTAAATGTGTCAGAATAGTCAAAAGCTGTTAAGGATACATTGAAGTAAAAACAAGTATAAAACATACACTTTTTCATTAAATATGTGGGAATAAACTGTAAATCCCTATTAACACAGACCATTTAAAACTTGCAGTAAAGACAGGAGCTTCATGTGAAACTTTGTTTTGAAATCGATAGTACAGGGACAAAGAGAAATCAGCAGAGATAAAATTGATACACCAGATTTTATTTCCACTCATCTGCTAACTCCCTAGCTGAGGGAGAGTCTATATTTAGATGTGACTATCAGTGTGTTTATGTGTGAGGGAGAACATTTTAAATGTTAGTCCCCTGATTTTGTGATGTCGTCTTCAGTGCGGTGCATCTGTTGGGTTTTGGCTGCTGGGATACTGGCCCGGTCTGCTTGATTCTGCTCCAAGGTCCGGGGGCAGCCTGCTGGCGCTGTCAGTTGGTGGCAAGCCCGAGCGGGGTGGATTGCCCATTATAGTTGGAAAAAGAAAAAGAAGTAAAGCCAGCACCAAGTATCATAGTCCCCAAAGTATTTACAAAACTGACATGCCTGTTTGTCCACCACGGGTCAGAAACAGTCAAATACATCACCTACTGGGACACAAATGTGCGAGCGCCCAAGTGTGTGCGGCGCATGTATATGTAATGAGTCAGGTGTAAGTACAGACATGAGGATACAGACACACATGGGTCCAGTGTTCTTTCCAATACAGTGTTTATTGGTAACAGGTGAGAGGAAATCCAGAGAGAGAGATATTTTATTTCAGGAGCATCAGCGACTCTTACACTTACAGCTCAGATTGCTCACAGCCATATATAGAGGACAGCTGACACTGAGCGAGTACAGAGGGAGCTAAATCAAACTTAACGTGATCTTGTCGCCACTCTGAACTTCACACAAAGAAGAAAGAGCGAGAACAGAAGAGTCATTAACATATACAGCATCAGCTCCAGCACAAATCCATCATTGTGATTACTGTCTTCATCCTTTATTTCCCACAACTCAATGAGAAACTCCTGCTAAAGCTCGACTTTGGTTTTGTAATGCAAATATGACAACGCATGTGTGTACCTTGCATTTTAAATTAGCTGAATTTCTTTTTAAACTCCAAAACTCTTTTTCTCAAATATTCAGTTTTTAACCTTTGATTTTTTTCATCATGACAAATCAGTGACCACATGAGTGCCCTCAACTGGCAAGATTTAGAGTGAGGTGACAAACAGATCTGTGTCATCTCCACTGTGCAAACATGATACTTGTCATCAGATGTTGGGAGTTGTATTTTTACACTAATAGGACCGGCAGAATATGCATTACAGCCATGTGTGAAATTCAGATGCTTTACATTTTACAGCAACATTCAGTGGGTATGTTGAATATGCTTTGACATGAAGCATATTATGTTTCATCTTTCTCACTGTGATCAGCAGTTCAATCCTCAGAGACGCCGTGATTAGTATATGATTAATAGGTTGCTGGTTTTGTGGAGGGATGACTTTTATTGACCTCCATGCATTTTTAATGATTCATGCTGCGCTGAAAATATTGCCCCCTTCTCCAATTATACTGTGTGCAGTTGGTAGCTAAGGCCATCTAGAGGAAAAATAAACACAATGCAGTTTCCAAGAGCTTGTCTGATACCAAATTCCCTCACCTCCTTAAGAAAGCAATGTCTATTTGAAAAGATCTCTGTCTTCTTACTTTTTAGTCATCATCCTTTATCCTGTTCTGTCATCCAGTAATTTACAAGAAAAAAATACTTAAAAGATACATACTTTTAAGTAGTAAAAAACCCCACAAAACTCTATTTACAGAAACTTTATTTTACAGATTTGTACTTTTTTTCCCACCCATAAGAACCCATGGTGACACAGGTGTCGCAAGCCCTTTAAATGTCCTGCTACATGCAGCTTTGTCCTTGGCTTCAACTCATAAATTCCCTTAGAGACAGTCACTAAACTTCCTGTCATGTGACAAGGTATGTGTGTGTAATTTGTGTACCCATGACACTACATGTCAAGGGTATACAACACATAACATTACAGAGCTTCAGAAATGCGTTAATTCATCGTCCATTTGATCTGTTTTTGTTTTATCCTTTCATCTTGTTTTCCTTTAAGTTCTTATGGGTTAAATACATTAATAAATAAAGTGGGAATTTGTATGTCTAATGTAAAACAAAAAACTATAACTGAATAACCACAAAATTATTATTTTTTAAAAAAATCTTTTTGATATTTAATATAGAACTAATACACAAAATATAGTCTTGTTTTTACATGAACATATTTATGTTGAGTTTAATACTGAAACTGTTAAATTCATGTGCAATAC
>OOFC01002069.1:35249-61530 GCA_900323345.1 Pseudochromis fuscus | reverse complement strand
TATTTTGACACAGATCTGTTAGTTCATTGACAGATTTCTAGTATAGATACAATAGTTATGTACATTTTCATAAAATGTTGAAGAAGACTAGAAACAAGAGTTTCATAATTTTTCCATGTGTTAATATTTTTCATTAAACATGTGCAACATTACACAAACAGCCAAAGACTATTACACAAGAGCTCATATAAACCTACAGCTACAGACTGTATTTTAATTTTAATTTAGTTAAATTGTTGTATTGTTATGAGTTTTCTTGTTGTTGTTATTTTACAGTATTTGTTCGGTAGTCCAGCTGCTGAAAAAAAGCCAGTTTGTTTACAATGTTGTTAATCATCTTGCAAACTCTTACAGGTTGGAGGTTTTAAATATATGTAATCTATGGTGGCATATTAATGTTATTTGATCAACCTAATAATCATCCAGATTATCCAAGCATATTCTGCTTATAGTTGAATATAGCAATACAAAGTATATCAAATACTACTTACTTTTTTTGTAACATTTTCCTTACATCTTACATTCATGTTAAAGCCAGCGTGAGGTCTTATTTGCTGTACTGACTGAATCTCATGCAGAATGGATCAGGAGACACAAGGTGGCAGTGCAGCACTGCTGTCTCCCTCCAGACTGCTGAGCTGAAATCAGAGGAAAGACAAATGAGAGAATGTGACAGAGAGTCAAGTCAAAAACCTCAGCAATGTTTTATGACACACAATAGGCTGAGTGCTTCCATTTAAACCAACATTAATTAAATTCATGGCGAATTGAGTTTACACACTGGAATTGAGTTTTCTTTACTGAAATCACTTTGAGTTGATTTACTCCATCTTTTCCACTTGGTTGCCTGTAATTACATCCAAATGACTCGGTCCTCATTACAGATGTCTCCCTGGAATTTAAACACTTGCACTGACTCGCTGCGCATCTGCCTGCGCTTGTGTGTGTGTGTGTGTGTGTGTGAGTACCGAGATTTTAATTATGTTACAATACATACATACATTTACACTTGGTGTGGTATGTCTTCTTTGCCATGCTGGTTGCTGAGTGTGTTTTTGCAGTGTGTCACTAATGTTGTCAGCCATACATTGCATGTAGCTCACTGGCCAATAGTCTATTTGACACATGTTTAAACTTCTCTCTGACTTTTACTGGGGAGGTGGGGTCATCCTAATCCCTTTAACCCATAGACTCTATACACAGTCTATGCTTCAACCCCACTTTCTACCTCATCACATCCCAACCTTCCCTCTCTGCATCACTCCCAAACTTTCACTCTGCTCAGTCTGGACAAAATGGATCTAGATCTCAATGGCATATCTCATCAGGAATGCTGAATCAAAGACAATCATTTTTCCGCAAGCCTTAGCTTAAGATGCTGACATGTATGTGCATACACAGATATTGAAATGTATGTATGTTCATTTCACAATATGTAGATACCTCGGCATACCTACAGTTGACTTTGTCTTTACACATTAATCTCTCCATCATCATTTCCAAACACGCTGAGCTGTAAGCTCTACCTAAGCTCTGTGAATTTCCATTCGCTGTGTATCCATGCCGCTCCGAACAATGACATGATCCTCAAATGGCTTTATTCTAAATCCCCAGAAATCCGTAACAACCACCGGCATGAAAGTAAAGCAGGGTAACCCTTTCCAACAAGCCATTATTCTCTTTCTTCTAAACAAAAGGGACTCAGCTTTCCAGCTAACAGGACTGAACTCATGGTCTTGTGGTTGGAACTGAACAAAAACATTTACAGGGACCGTATGCTGCAGGGTCTCTGTGGAGTCACGTCTACGTATTTGTGTGGGTGACTGTGGGTGTCTGTGTGCATGTGTGTATGTGTGTGTGTGCATGTTGGTGTCTACATATTTCTTGGGGTTTTGACCTGTACTCAATGTTTCCTCTCCAGCAGCCCCTTGTTCCAGTAGATGATGAGATTAGAGTGGTGGTTTAAAGGTCTACCGGAGACTTACACCAGGACTCCCTGGGACAGAGTGTGCACATTGACATTGTGTGTGTGCATGAGAGTGTGTGTTCTTGTAAAGGGAGGAAACTTGTGTAATCAAAATCAGAACAATACAGTGAAAAAGTCAATAAATTCATGTAACAAAGACATCCGCCCACTTACTTTCACTCACAGCTAACAACAACAACAGCATACTAAAAGACTGCAGCTGCAAACAGACACATTTAGGCATCAGGAGCAGACAGTACACACAGGTACAAAATGACTTGTCCCCACACACCTTTGCAGTGTTATGGCTCACTTCCTGTTTTTGTAGCCAGATTGATTTGGACATCACAGCCAAACGGTTTAAAGTCTCAATATTGTGTCAATAAGCTGCATCCACATGTTTTCACATCTGGTGTAGATCAATTTAACTGTTTGGGAGAAAAACTGAAAAAAAAAACTAAATGTTTTTCTCAAGGTTGTTGTTGGACATACTAACCCAGAGACTTAAAGGGACAAATGTGTTGTTTTCTGAAAAGATTAACTAAGTCAAAACTAAGCTCAGTGGTAGTATTACAGGAATTAAATGTGCACATGGGTTTATGTGGGATGGTATCCAGTATTGATTTTGTTGAAAAATAGTTCTCTTTGCATCTTCCAGCAGTGCACAGCTGGATCCGATGCTTTTTAGATCAGTGATAGCAAACATCAGAAGGAAAAAAAGGCTGAAGCACATTGATTGATTTAACTTTATATGTATTTTTATATTGGCTGTGTTCATTTTGACCTATGAAGATGAAGACGGACTGGTGCCAAAACATTTTTTATACTGCTGGCTGCAAATCAAAGTCGCTGCTTTGATATTTATCATTAATATGCCATACTGTGAGTTCCTTTGCATGTCAGAGACAAATTTGGCAGTAAATCTGAGCAAGAGTTAAAAATCTGCTTATGGCTGTAGGTAGGAGCTGTTAATATTCTTCTGGCCCTCTACGTTGATGGCTGGCTCAGCTTACTTTGTCAAACGATTTTTAAAATTGCCTTGACACAAGGAACTCAGGAAAATGAATTTGATATGTCGAAATGTCTTAGACACACAGAACAATTTGTGAAGTGAACCCTGGATTGAAGGTGTTAAGGGAACCTCTGTGTTCAAATCCAAATCTGTGCCATTTATTGTTTATTTTAAAAATGATTGTAATTAGAAACACTCCTCAAAAATATATAAATGTGACAATATCACTTCTGTGGAGTACTCGACACTTTGCTGTGAACACTGGAATCTGCCGTGAATACTTCTTACCTTGTTCCTACAAGTTATCCAAATGACCAGTTTGGCCTGACCAAACAGAAAATTTAATATTATACTGCAAGTGTTTAAACAGACAGTCTCAGAGAAATGGAAGTTGTGGCTTGTTAAAGTAATCAAACAGAATTACCTGTGAGAGCTGTGCTAACCTCACTCCGTGTACTTTCTGTCGTCTGTGTGTGTGTCCATGTGTGCAAGCATGAAGACTGTTATTCTGCTAATTCAATATCCATCATTTCCTACATTTTTCTTCTCTACTTCTGGTGTGCTTTGCCAAGACATGATTGACGGTTGTGCCAAGGCGGTTCTTTTGGATGTGTTTTGTGTGTTTGGCCCTCGCTCAATAGGTCAGTGATTTATGTTTCTCAGGTGGCTACACAGTTCCTGGGGAAAATCTCAGATGATACAAATATCTGCCATGCCATTTTTGTGCATATATTATGTTGATGTCTCTCAGGTGTGGATGTAAGGTGTCCATGGGAACGACCAGTCTTTCTGCTACTTTGCTGTAGATTCATCATAGCTGTGGATCACAAGCTGTTTGCTTAATCACACCTGGAAATCCATCATGCAGCAGACTTCGACTACGCCATCGCATGAGTGTGCTCACTCTTTGGTCTCCGCTGTGTGTCCAGTTGCTTCACATCTGGCCCTGTGAAGCTATTCTCAATATTTTATAACATAGTAGAAAGCCTAAGTTTCCTGTACACTGTAAAGTTTCTCCTAACTGTGGAACTACTGTGTGGCAACTCCTGTAAAAGTTGATTACATAAAGAAGGGCTTTTCGGATTGTGCCTATTATGCTTTGTTTCCTTGTTTTGTGCGGCTGTGCGCTCTCATGACTGTCTGGATATGCACAACCACATGTACATGTTCTGTGTGTGCATATATAAGCACAGAGCTATGTGTGTGTTCTGGTCTGCTAATGAAAATGTGTTCCCTACTGACGTGGCATTTGGAACAAGTAACGGTTTGGAACAAGCTGTCCAGTGAGACAAAGACGTATGTCATCAGCCAGGGACAGGGTGGGGAGGAGATTTATGAGGTGCTGAGACTGACACAAGCTTTACTCATGTTGCTAATGCTGATGTAGGCTGGGAGATAAAGAAATAATCATAAACACTTACAGCCAAGAAGATCCCAAGACGCACACATGCAATATGCAGGCCAATACACACATGCATGCAAATACACAAATACAGCTCACACGATCCCATATGACCACACACACAGAAACACATTTTCCCCAAATGCTTAGAGAAGACAGCTTTGCCATTCTTCTGTCTGCGAAACAGTAACACATTCTAAATTAACAGAGCAGGAGAGGGAGGGTTGAAATACATTTTATTACTTGTGATTAATTTATTAGCTGCAGACAGACAATAACATAGTTACCAATGTGAGCAGGGAAACATCACTCTGTACCATGTCCTATGCCTGCAGGCTTAGGGCTCCAGTATCCCAGGATCCAGAGCCCAGGTGCTTTAGCTGCTCTGCTGCAGCATGTGTGGACCATGACGGGCTACACTCTGGCTCGCCCCGGGCCTGGAGGGCCTGGTTAGCTCCAGATGTGGCCTCTGGACTTCGGATGATTAGGCACATAATGGAGGGGCAATTGAACTTGGCCAGTACCTGCCTAAGGGCCCCCACTGGGCCACAAAATTGAATGCTTTGCAGGGTCCTATATCCTATAAATATATATATGTAGGATTTCAATTGTCATTGCTTTTTGATGATGCAATGGGCAGTTCTGCCATGCAAGTGAACTGGTCCAATGGGTGTTCCAGCCATGCTTTATGTGTCTGTAAAGTGCACTGAGGTGTGTTTTATGGATTGTTTTTAGGCTACCTTGCGGTAACCAAGGAACTAGTTAATTTCATTTTGGGGACTTTCTTCTGTTGCATTTGTACATCCCACATGGAAAGAAAAATGTCCAGCCAACTCACATATACTGCAAAAGACATAAATCTCTTGAAGGTGTTCTTTATCATCATTCCTGTGCTTTGATGAAGCTGACATTCATAAATTAGACTATATTCATATACAACTGGCAAAGAAACTGAGACATTAGAAAGTTGACAAGATTAAGAGACCTAAAATTAAGTTTAAAAAGTAGACCAGACTGAGTCAGAAATAATTTCTTCTGAAACCTTAGTATTTGGCAGAATGCTTTCATACTGCAACATCACAAATTAAGTAAAGCCCTAAAAGACCAGAGACATTTTTATTTACAGTTCAGTTCCATTAATCAGTGGTTTATACAGTAAATGCATTAACAAAACCATACATGCACATACAGTCTACTCATAAGATGCACACTGTACCACACATCTGCGCAGGTAAATACAAGTCCAGTTGCATGCACATGAATACAGAGCAGTGCCAACTAAAACAGGAATAGACGAAGAAACCTTGGTAAGATTTACTGTTGGGTTGTGAGATATGCAACAAGGGGAAAGGAAACTTGAGGGGAAGGAGGGGGCTCTCCAAGTCTGAGACTGCAGGAACCCACAGTGGACTTTGGACAAGAAAGGACTAAACTTTCAGTTAGTGCATTCCTCATTTCATGTCTCTCATCAATGTCTAATTGGCATTTAGCTGCTTTAGCTGTATGTGTGTGTGTGTGTGTGTGTGTGTGTGTGTGTGTGTGTGTCTGCGTGTGTGTGTGAAAGAGAGAGAAAGTGTGAATGTATGATTTTTAATATGTATCTTTGTGAGGACCAGATGGAAGTTTAGTCTGATGTTTTGGTATTATGCTACATTATTCTTAGTAAGAGACTTGAAATGCATAAAAACACAGTTATGTGTGTTTGTTTACAGTCTACATACATGTGCCTCTGTACACACGCAACAAATATTCTCATCATCTGAAATCCTTTCCTCAGATTACAACAATGTGTTGATGTTGAGTGGTACCTGTGCGTGCATGTGTCTTTAGTTAGATGATCTGTAATTAGTCGTTACCTGGTGATTACTCATCATGTTTTGGGCAGGTGGACACTCCAAGCTTCCTTTATTTACAGTGACGTAGGACTTAAGTGAAAATCAAAGGGAGAATAACAAAACAGACTAAACACGCTTCACCTGCGTGTGTCAGACTAAACAGGATTAAGAGTCAGAGAGAGCGGATGTGGTTTATTTCAAATCTACAAGTAGCTGTTCAGTCAACAAAAATGAGGAAATATGCAATTAGAATAATGAGCACATGTGCTTCAGCAACAGCAGCCAGTAGCAAACATCTGCAGGACACTGACACCAACTAACTGAATATGTGTGGTGCACTCAAGTGAAATGTGCGTGGATGTATGCATGTGTTTACGTATATCTATGAGTGTATATGTATGTTGGTGTGTGGGAAGGCTGACTACAGTTAAGATGTCAGCATGTGTTGGCTCAGACTGTAATGATTCTGCCAGGCAGCTCTCCCATGGGGGCAGTACAGTAGCAAAGACACACACACACCTCACTGCCCACCACCACATGCAACACAATTTTCTCTCAGGACATTATTCCCCCTCTCTGTTATTTACACAGGCCAGTAGCACTGCCATGGTAACCAGCAGTGTTTTGGAGAGTGCTTGTTTAGGGAATGTGTGTCAGGGGACAGATGAGCGAACACATGAGACCCTCTCTGCTTCTGCAGGCACCTGAAAGAGGAGGAAGTCAAATGGAGGGGATGGGGGGTAAGGGGGCAGTAAGGTTCCAAGCAAAAGACCAGCTCTTTTTCACAGCACTTGACCTTTTATGCTCACCTGAAATATTGGCATCTGATATACAGCAGCCTATTTCGCCCTATCAGCCCCAAATGCATCCATGCACTGCAGAGATCACTGTGCAGCTGTTTCTTAAGGAGTCCAGTGTAGCCTACAGCTGAAAAATGTTGTACATGTGACCACATCAGTTCTTAACCCTCTGACAGCAGAGAGGAGAGCAACATTTTAAAAGTCAAAACCTTTCCTTTCAGACTGAAGCAACAGCACTGTTCTGCACAGCACCAGTGCTCAGTTAGAAGTAGGATTTCCTGAACGGTCACATGTGGATGAGCTGGTGTGCTAGTGGTTGCCCAACCCTGTCCCTGCAGTCAGAGGATCTGTTGTTCCCTCTTTCAGTTTCAGGTCTGACCAAGTGGAACTCAGCTCACATCTTCCCTCCTTTAAAATCCTCCTGACACCTCATCATTAAACAAAACAGATACTCAATTAAGTTAAATCCTACATTTTATAACTCACTCAGACTTTTAAGACCAGAAGAGGGCAGTCATGTGAAGTATAAATAACTGTTGGCTGGCACTCATGTATCTCTTTAGATTAAGTTTTTATATTTAGTGTCTTATTTTGTCTCTTGTGTCTGTATGTGTGAACCCTTCTTGTAACATTGTGTTTGTTGTGGGAGGGCTTCATGCGCTGGGTTTTCCCTGTCCTGCAAAGAATCTAAGGAACGTGTATGGCGTGATGAGTGAACTGGTCCAGAGGTGAGGGTGTAAATCCTGCTGTCACATACTCAGCAGATACACAGTGGCTCCCACTCCCTCTCTCTCTCAAACAACCAGATTCTACTATTTTTGCTCATCTGACGCCAACTTCAGCTCAACTTCAAAGGGAGTGGCTGCTTCGTGTGGTTGGAGTGATAAAACTGCCCTTCAGTGTAAGAATGTTAATGATCAGGGCTGCGCTGCTTTTGATGGAAGAATATATATAGAGCCAAGTGAGAGCGTGTGAAAGAGCCTAAGTGGGTGTTCATAGTATTTCGCAATAAAGGTCTCATAAAAAAGTACTTGTACATAACTTAACATAGTAATACATGACAGTATTGCAGAGATAAATTGCAAAGTGTGAGGTTAATGAAGTATCAGTGGAGACAGTCCAGTGTGGCTGCTCTGGGTGCTGGACAGGCTCGGAGGTTAATGCAGGTTTAGAGTGTGTGACCGCAGACACTGATGAATAGGGACCGTGTGAAAGTGAGGCCTGCTAAGCTGTGCGAGGGGCTTCAGAGAGCCACTCAGGGGAAATTATGAATCAGATGGTTTTCGACACCACAGCTACAAGTTGGGCTCAGAGAGCGAGAGAGAGACAGAGAGCGAGGGGCATGGAAAGAATCACAGAGGATTTATGATGTCTGAGCCCTCCTGCGAGAGGGCCTTTTCTCTGACAGGCAAGGAAATACTTCTCCAATCTGTCTCCCCGCTGACACCAGTGCGTAAAAGACACATACATGCCCCCCTAACCCAACCCGTGCCCCTCACTTTCCCTGTGCTGCTCTTCGTCTGCCCTGCCTTTAAATCTGCTGGTAATGATGCAGCTCATTGAAAGTGGTGAGAGGAGGGGAGAGAGAGACTGGAGGGGGAAAAAATGTAGAGAAAAAGAAGGATACGTCCAATCCCCTGAGCCTCAGGGATTCCCAAACTGTGGAAAATGTGTGCTCGTCATCTCTTCATCCTCCTCTGGAGAGCACAGTTTCCAGGAAGCGCAGGGGTTAAGCACACACAGTTTGGCGCTGACCTCTCACCTCTGATTAGCCTAGCGTAGCCGCTAAGTGGTTCTCTGTGACTCCTCCACTCGGTCTGCCAGCTTCTCAGGAAATTTTCACACAGTAGCAGCGGGCATGATGTATTTCATATATCACATGGTCCTGGCTTTTGCGGTGGATGGATTATCAGCCGGCATGTTACAGTTCAGTGTAGCTGGGTTTCATTTAGGGTGCAAACATGCATGTCCACTTTACCACTGATGTACAACCATCCCAGTGTAACTGAGACATGCTAACTAACAACAGGCTTTGGTTCTGTTACTACACATGAATGCCTGCAGGCAATAAATCCGGGCTTGTTTGTGGCTTTGCATTGTGTGATTTTAAAGCTGCGCTGCTGTGAGCATAACCACTCGATTTGGTGTTGTTTTTCCTCTTCTCCCATAGCTGACCCATTTCTGACCCGTTTTTTCTTGTCATGCCTGATATTAGAAAAGTTTAATCATTGCTGGGAGACATACAAAGAGGATTAACATTCCTGGGTCTCCTACACTCAGACGTTGCCCTTCTCCCTCCCATTTCTCCTCTGTTTGGTCTTTCACCCTCCTCTCTTTCCTCCTCACTTCTCCACACTATTTGCCCACTTTCATTCCTTTGCTTTCTTTACTCCAGCCTCTTGTTCTTTTCATAACTCTGCTAATAGGGCTGTAACCAATCAGATATTTCTGATATTGACTGCAGATCTTTCAAATCTCATCTTATTGAATCTGCAGTAAATGACCATTCAAGCATTAGTGGTCTTGTATGATACTGCCACCAGAACACTGTTGCTATAATGACATGATTAGATATTTAATGTCGCTCTTGTGTTTTTCTCCCTCTTCCTTTGTTTGTTTTTATCTGTGCAGGATATGACCAAACTGTTTGTGTTTGTGCTGGACAGTTAAGCTGCAATTACAACATTTCACCGTGGAGGCTTCTTTTACTCTCGGCCTGAAGGCTGAAGACTCTGTGTGTGGTGTGTGGGCTCCCTGGTGCCATGTCCTCTGTAATACATACAGGATGTGTCTGCTGTCTGTGTATACTGTATCAACAGAGCATCTGTATGCTGTCATCTACTGTACACAGCGCTCTCTGTATGGACAGTAATAGCGACTCTGTATTTTACAGTAATGAGTTTGAAGAGAGATTAGTGTGGTCAGAGCTTATAGCTCTGTCTCCAATCAGCTCCACGTGTCTTCTATCTATAACTTATCGTGTGCACGTCTCTGCTTTCCAGTACCACACACTGCCGAAGTTTGTTTTTTATAACATCAGATAAAACCTGAACCAGCTCTTATCAGGTGTAATTGAGTAAGGGGTTGACCACCATGACTCTCGCCCTTATTTTGGGTGTAGCTCCTACTCCCTTTAACGCAACTTCCAACTATTCAGCGAAGGAATGAGTGGATAAATACATAACAAGACTGGGGAGTATTGAATGTTTCACATAATATTCACAGTCCAGGACCAGGTGCACATTAAACTTGTGAATGTAAGGAAGGATCAACTGTCAGACTGTTTGTTTTTTTGGGGGGGGTGTTTGTTACTGTATACCTCTGCCATATAAATTTAGTAGTATGTTCAGTGTGCTCATTGTGAATTGAGATTGTAACACTGATTCTGACACTGGAAGTCCACAGATTAAGAAACACATCAAATTGTAAGTGCAATAAAGTGTTGCACATGTATGTTTTCCATGTGAAGCCTTGTGTGGGCTAAAACCAGATCACCTTCTGCTGCAGCCAAACAGCAGGCTAGTATTTCCAGAGCTTGTTTGATGTATGATGCTATCTACTGAATGTATAGCACCACCTCAGTGCTGTCTCCAGATTGTTGAGTAGTCTGCCTGAGGCTATACAGTAGAGACCGGGCTGGCCTTTGAAGTCTTTGGTTGATGAAGTCAGCCATCATCTGTCATAGCCTGGGTTCAGCTTTTCTGCATCATGCTTCAAGAGTTTAAGTATTTTCTGGGGTTGTAGTTGTAGATCCAACTAATTTGTGACCTCAAATAGATACACTATTAAAACCATACAACCAAAACACAATAAAATAATAAAATATTTTTGTTTTATTACTTATGTGTTTTTGCATCTCTGCTGAAAGGATACAACAGTTGGAATTACCATCCAAAATGTCCCATTTAATACATATTGTTATGTGGCATCGTCATGGCATATGCTTTGTATTATTTCCATGTTCATCAAAACCTTTTAGTAACCACCAGGACATGATGGATACCTATGCCATCCTGTAGGCAATCAACTCATGAGATAAACAGGATGATTCAGATTTATATTTGCAGCATTTAAATTGATTTAAAACGTGCACCGTACTAGATTATCCCCTGAAAACTTAGTGAATGTGAATTTATTGAGCATTTAAGAGTCCAAATCTGCCTCACTGTGGTCGTGAGTCGACCAAAGCATCACCTGAAACGTAGTTTAAGTTTCAGTCTGTTTTTCTTCAATTCTGATCGGTGGACAGAAATACACCACATCAACTTTTTCTAAACTGGCAAAAAGACAGAAAACACAAAATCTCTGTGATGAAACCAAAACTTTTTTAGTGTACGACACCATCTGTCATTAAAAAAAAACTGGCAATTAAAACAAATGCAACTTTTATTTGTCCCCCTCCTCGTCAGTGTGTTGGCTAAGCAAGTGTTAAACAGTGAAATAGCGGTGTCATTAGCGTTATCTTTTGTACACTGTGGTCCACCCAGCCACAATCTGACCCCTTCCTCTGCCTCAGCTCTGCAGCAGCTTTCATCAGTCAATGCCCTGTTCGTCTCAGCCTATCATCAGCTGCCATTAGTGCTCTGAGAGGCCCCTGCTGCTCCTCACACACACACATACACACACACAGGTGACACACCACAGGCCATTCTTCAAGGTTAGGCCTTAATGCCTCACCACATGGGAGTCTTTGATAATCTTTCAGGCAGAAATGTCAGGGAATGGGAGGCGTTTCATCCTTTAGCCATTTATATATTGTAAATTACATTATTATCTGAAGTTTTGTGACATCAGCCTCATGTTGGTCTTATGTTTTTGACCTTGTCTGGGAGGAAGAACCTTTACCTATAGAAACCTCGGCACACACCCTAATTGATAGCTATTTGTCATTGACCATGACCGGTCATAACACACAGACACATATACATGCACAACTGCCCCTGTCTGATACAGTATCTTCTCCAAAGCCATTGCTTGTTGACAGGTAGGCTATAAAGCCATCATTTTGTGGAGCGACAGGGTGAAATATTGTAACCATTCTGTCCCTGTCTGTCGCTGGATACACACATTCTTCTTCCCTTGTCGTTACTTTGACAAAGACGTGACCCACTTTATATCCTTGAGGCTTGCAACCAGCCTTTATCATTACTGGCTTTTTAATGGTATATCCATATCCCTTCCACCGTGTTTGCAGACATGACGTGCATACTGTTTCTTTGCAAATGCTCTTATGTAAGTATTTGAAAATGTTCTTGGGATCCCTCAAACGTTCAGCTCGGCTCATAAAACATGAGCAGTTGCACGTGCTGCCCACTGATTAAATACACCGGACATTTACATGCCACATTATAGGGTGGTTGTTTTGTGGGAGCACGCTGCTGCTGATCCTCTGGCTGTAGGTTGGGTTTTTTTTAAGGCTGCACTATATTCAACATTTCAAAAAGCAAAGCATTTGAAGAAACTGATGATAAAGAGAAGCATGTAATATTTGTGTCACTATAAGTCAGTTAGCTCTGGCCTCCACGGGCTGATCTGACTGACTCTCAGAGTCCCTGTTGTTGTAAAAATGTGTTGGTGTTTGCTTTGGCCTGGGGGAAACCTGTAAAAATCTATTCTTGGCCTTTGAAAAATTAAATTAGGCAGCCACCAAGCTGCTGGCTGTGAACTGAGTGATTGTGTCATGTTAGCGCCTGGTAAACACAGATAAACACACGTACACATCAGTGACGATCCAGTGCGTTTCAAGTGTAATCGTGAGGTTAATTACATGTATGTGTTTGTGCTGCCGGTGTTTACGTGTACAACTGCATGTGTATGTCTATGTGTGGATGAACCAGTGCAGCACAGATTGAGCGTTGTGTGATGAGTTTGGCATAGGAAGCAGTTGATTTGTTGACTTGTCCCTCTACATCAACAGAGCTGCCAGCAGTAGGTCTACAGTCAGTGAAATGGCACAGAGAGGAAGAGAAGGTGAGGGGTGTGGAGCTGGACTGGACCACAGAGCTGTCCTGTCTCCAAACTGATTATCATCTCCTCTAAACTGTGAACTGAGGATACAAACTCACACGGGTCCCAGCAGGAGTGGAGTTCAATTTCTAGGATATCAATTCAACAGTCCAAATCTCAAAGGTAATGTTTTCACCTGTGTTGGTTAGCAACATTCAACTTCTGGACAGATCTATCACCACAAGGGGGCAACAGTGTTCAATCTATAGCATCACTGCAGCTCGATCATGCCTTGGTGGATGTTTGTCCTCTCTGAGTGCTGTCCAGTTTGTAATGGCATTAAAAATGGGGTAGTCAGCATCCTCAGATTTCAAGCTGAAGCCACCAAATATTGTTTATAGAGCATAGATCTTTCCATTTATTAAAATTGTGTTGTGGCACTGTCAAACCTCATGCCCTGTGGATCACTTATGGGTGCGAATGACACATTACATGCGTAATATATTTATACAGACAGGCAGTAATGCTTGTGCCACTAATAGTACACTGTGTCACATGCATGCACATACATGGGAATCTCTTTCTTTTCCATGTATGTGTCATGTGCTACTTCTCTTTTAAAACTGTTCCTAACTGGCCTTTCCATCATCTCAGCATTTTCAACACATATCCTTATTGATATTCAGTATTGTCCAAATTAGTTTAGTGATGAGAGATGATTTAAACACATTATGTTAATTATATACATTGAAAGGTTTGTGAGACAAAGATTGATCTGTACAAGACTATCCAAAAAGTTTGTGGTAGACAGAGGACAAAACCACATAAAAGAGGCTGTTCATGGCCATGAATGCTCTAAGAATCAGGTCACAGCACATAAATATTTGGGCGGTGAGTGTTAGCACAGATCAAAACCTGACGCCATGCCTTCCAGGCAAAGGGCCGCTCCCCTGGGAAGCACCAATGACACATCCAGCAAGGACAGCTCATCCAGCTCGGGGTGGTGAGTAAATAGCGACTCACTGGTCAGTGCCTAGTGGACAGAGTGATGAATGTAAAGTGGATGGATGGGGCTAGTTGATGAATGTGCTTTCGGGAAGGGACGTGTTTCCAGGAAAGAGGTCTAAGGGACAATACTGGGCAGGAAGGGATGAGGTGGTGGGGTGGCAGTGTTTGTTATGCACTTTGAGCAGATCAGTTCTCTTTCATTGGCAGCACATATTCATGGCTCAGGAATCTTTTTTTTGTTTCTGCCAGTCATCGTGTATCAGATCAAATGTGGCTTCTGAAAAACGATGCCGTTCATCTGTACCCGAACTCTCAACTCTGAAGCTGCTGAGCCAACTGCTCTTGTCTTGCACTGTAAGATATTGCTCTGTGTGTCTGAGTGTATGTTGGTGTGTGCTGTTGGCCAGCGATGACTCTTTCTGTCTTTATAAGCTGGTGTTGACAGACAGAGACAGAGGTTGTGTGGAGTGTGATGAAGGAGCCATGGAAGCTCTTTCAGACAGCTGAAGGTCAAAACTACCAACAGTTTCATCATCACTCACATCAACTGCACCGACCACCATACTGTTCCTTACAGTGCTTTGTAAGCTATCTCAGGGTGGCATTTGCATCAGCAAAATACCACCAGTCATATGCTATGTATGATCCACATATTTGCAGATTTTACAGCCTGACCAATATGGGGATTATTGAAGTCAAGTGACAAAAAAAGAAGAGAAGATAGTAAATAATGTCTTATGATTTATTCTCAATGTTTATCTTCCAAACTCATCCGGTACCTTAGCTGTTTAACATGTATCATTAATCAAATTTTTTGTCAAGCTCAAACACGTGTCTAAACATTTTTCACTTATAACCTTCCTACAGGCTTCTGCTTCCCCACAATCCAAGTGGCTGAGAGGCTTTTACTGTAAACCACACAGACTGCAGACTGTGGAATGCTAACTAGTTGCATTTAATCTGGATTTGTGCAATTTACAAGATTTTTTTGGTCAACAGATCAGTTTTACACATTGCACATTAGGACTTCTTTGCAGGTCTAACAAAGCTTTGTAAAGTGGAAGCTGCATACATGACACATTATGCAAGCGGAGGGATTATATTGTTTGTTGTATGGCTTTTAAAAGAGGTCCCTTGATCATGTTGATCCCATGATCCCTTGGCTAATAACACCATTTAATCCCATTAGAAAATCCACAAAGATGCACGGTGGCCCATCTGAGAGGATGGGTGTTACAGAAAATCAACATGTACCAACTGTGCAGTGATAGGACGTTGGATGTTGATGTGTTCAACTTGTGTGTGGCTCCCTCACAGTGACACACACCACGTAGTCTCCACAGAGTTGCAGTGTTTTCCAGTCTTTTTGCAGGAAGTTGTTTACTTCCCTTTGAAAGCTGTCTCTGTCATAGTTACTGTCTTTCTAGATTATGAGTAAAGCTGTTTCTGTTCTGCAAAGCCCCTGCAGCTGTAGCACATGTAATGCAGGTAATGAGGCATGTTTGGGTTCAGTGTAATGTACATTGTGTGGTGCAGTGTAATGTCCCACCATGTGGTTTGGATAGCTGCACCGGCTCCCTCTCAGTGACTGTGATGTCACCAAGTCTGCCTAAACAAATACTTCATCCCTCTGAGCAGGAGGGATGAGGTGCAGACACTGTGAGTGAAAGTCAGGAAGATCTGTACCATGCAACATAATGAAATATGTATTAAAGGAGAGAAAAAGGAAACATGGTCATCAAGAAAAGACACATCCATATACAGCACTTTTCCTCCAGGGCCTCACCTTTTCATTATATATGAGCTACAAAATCCTCGGTGCCCACTTAGCTTCATCCGGACCCACCTGAAGACACAGCATAATATGATACTAACAAACACATGAAGATGGTGTTAGTTAAAGTGCTGCATGGTGATTTAAGTGTTCTGTGACTTATTATAGGAGATTGCAATGTGGTGAAGTACCTCTGATGACTTGAGAGGCTTTTCTTCATCCTCATATGGTGTACAAGCTAACTCTGTCAGCATGTGCTGAATTCAATGCTTTTGCAAGTCATTTAAGTTATTTAAGCAATCCACAGAGCAATGACTTCATCAGTGTATGATTGACATAAGTGCTTTCAGCTGTACTTGCCTTTACTGTTTCTACACATGAAACGCGTGGACATGTTGAGGGTCTGTTCCACTATATTAGATTTATCTGGTGTGTTTTCACCGCATGTAAGAGAGGTTGTCAGTAGTTCATGCAGAAAAAAAATCAAGCACTTTTCACATAATTCCTCAATGAAATATATATATGAATCATCTTTTGGAAATAAAGGTGGCAGTCTGAGGCCATATGTTGCCTGATGGTGTGCTGAAACATTCTTAGAGAGGTTATCCTCAGCCCTGGTTGTTTAATTCATCATCATTCATTCTCCAAAATCATCCTGTACCCTCGCTGTTGCGCTCTGTCCATTGCAAACAGATCGTTGTGTGATTTTCTTCTGTCACATTGGTTCAGTGTGGAGTCACGGAGGCTGACTGATGTACGGCGAAAAGTCTTCCTGTGTCTTCTCTGTCTCTCCTAAAAGTCCCCAGGACGCTCTGCTCTTTGTCTGTCATCCCTTAAACTCTGATCTCTGAAACACAGTCACAGATGCTGACACAGTGATGCATAGGTGAAGAGATTTCACTTAAAAGTTTAGATGAAACAAAATGAGAGTGACAGAGAAAGAAAAGGTTGGACAGAGTCAACCGTGCAGCAAAATGAACTTCAGTCGACTGAACCGACTGACCTTGTGCTTGTCTTGGCCAGAGATCAGTATGCCGAACATGTGAGAAACACTCCAACTATGGCAGATAGTGAGGAGGGTTAATTCCCTTCATGCAGTACATGTTTAAGAGGATCACTAGTTTCCAAAAGCATGTAAGCTGAGCGGAGAATAAAACAAATCCAACGTAAATCATTTACATCTGGCTCTGTCCTGCTAGACAACCACAAAAGCTCGGTGGAGTACAGAGCGGTTTTCTCTGTACCCTGCGCTCTTTGAAGCCCTTCACCTTTATTTTCTTACTTTCTGCTGTTCTTTCTACCAAGGTTTAGGGGTAATTATATAATTATTGTTTAACCAGTTCATCATGTCTCCACCTTTTCATTGTATCTGAGATTGAGTGTTACAAAGTAATCGATTACAATTTCCTCACTGTTTCTTTGGCCAGCCCACTCCTCAAAAGATATTAAACCTACAAACAACAAACCATCACATTTCAGAAGTTGGAGCCGTACATGTTCGACTTTAGTTGCTTTAAAATAAATGTCTGTTTGTGGAATTGTTATGTACTTGTTAATTACAGTTAGTTAATTACAGTTGACTGCATTATCAGTTTAAGGAGAGTAGAAATCAATTAGGAATCAGTAATAGTTGTAATTACGAGCTAAGCAATTGTAATTGAAAGGCTTTTCTGGTTTCATTTGCTTCCGTTTCAGTTTAACTTTAGTTTAATCTTTTGTGGTTTTGAAAATAAAAAAACTATTTGAAGATGTCAGGTCAGACCCTCGGTAAATCTTGTGAATTGTAGTGTTACAGTATATATCACCTGAAGCATGACATCTGTATGTCTGACATCTGTATTTGTGGCTGAGATGCTCCGACTTCTACTTAAACACCTGTTTTTCATTGGATGTCTTAGATGTCTCTGCGGTTGGACAGTTGATGTTTTGACATCCCCGGGGTGCTCACCCGACCCAGACCACACAACCCTCACATCCCACATTATGAAACAACAACACAGCTCTTCTGATGAAACATTTTCCATTGAAACATGCTTTCTCAAGTTTTCTCAAGTGCTCTGCTACGCCAAACATGTGCTGCTCTTTTGAAATGTTGGATCATTAATGTCCATAAACACTTCAAACACTAAAGAACGATTGCTCTGAAGTTGGCTCATTGGAGCTGCATTTGGTGGGGTTATTGTTTCAGGCAGCAGGGGAAAGTACAGACCGTTTCTTGGGCGAAATATCTGCTCATGGAAAGGAATGAGATGATTAAGCCTGTGCGATCGGTATTCCCACCAAGGACAAAAACCAGTGGGGAACATTTAAGGACCTTAGTCATAGCAGATTTGTTTGAATATTTATTGCAGTCAGCTTTATTATAAAAAAATCTCACAAATTGTGTAGGTCTTTGTAATATTTTGTTAAATTCATTACGTCATTTACGTAGTAAAAATTATATACACCTTTTGGAGTTTCAGGAGAGACGTGGAGCTGCCAAATGCCAAGGTATTATAATCTCATTTTGCTTGTTTTATCAGCCTAAAAGACAAAAGTAATCTCATTATTTCAGCTTCTGTGCCAAAGAACCATAATATTTTTAAGAGGTATTACAAGCTTGCTAATTAAATCCTGTAGATCCAACTGTGATCTTGTAGTCTAGTAATTACTGGACAAATGTACGCTTTATAATCTCAGCAACTCATTTGAAGCAAAGCTTGGCAGAGAAGATGAAAAAACGGGATCAGTGATAACGAAACACAGACAGAAGTTATTGTCTAAGAGTACGAGTGGGTAAAGCAGGAACTATACAGCTTGTCAACCAGACAGAGAGGAACAAAGAAAAAATGAAAAGAGTGAACAGTCTTGCTCGAGGCTGCAGAGGTGCGGAGAATTGAAAGGCAAACAGAAGACAAAAACAGATTTAAACAGCTTTAAGACTAAATAATGCTCAACAAGGCTGATTAAGATAAGAACACTTGTGTAAGTAAATCCAGTCTTGCTGTTAAAATGGTGCATTGCGCTGAATTATTCCCATGAGATCCCTGAAAAACAAACTTGAAGCAGTTATTTGCAAAGTTTGTTGTCTCTCAACAAAACAGATACAAACTATGCATTTTCTCAGCTATTTTTTTTTTAAGTTATTTTAAGAGTAATGTCTCCTCTTCTATCTTAGCTAAACCCTTTCAATAGTTTAGTTTTCATTAGTACACTTTTGTAGCACACTTCCAGTTTTGGCCTCTCCACAGCTGGCCAGACAAGACTAAAAATATTTCAAAAGATATTGCCAATTAACTGAGAGTGTTTTTAAGACAACCACAGACTTTTGTTTATTGCAAAAAGCACCTCACCTCAATGAAAATCTAATTTAAGACCCTAAACAGTGGATCTGTGTTCAGTTTGCAGGGCAGAGAGAAGGAGAGCACTTGATGGTCGAGTTAACAATGGCACAGGGACTATTTTCAACTAACAATAGCAGAATGCCACCCAAACACACCCTCCCTGGGACACACTGATTATCCTGGTCTGTTTGAAAAGAGACTGACAAGTAAGAGATCGGAGATTATGTCAATTAGTGGCCACAGCCCCACCTGACCAGACTGCCTTGTCTCGCAGGGTCTGATGGGGTCAGAGTTCATGACCTCACTGCCAAAACATGGAGGCTGGTAACCCCCTGTGGCAGAGGCGGGCTTTGACTCCGTGCACAATTTTATCAGCCCGCAAGTCCCGACACACCAACACACACCAACATACTTTCACCTACCTCTGACCTTCCGCTCATCCCTGCCTGACCTTGACATCTGCTGTTGTGTGTGTGAAAAAAGAGAGAGAGGGAGGTCAACAGGTCTCCAGGGAAACAGATTTATTTATTGGCTGATGCTTGTCTTTCCAAACGGGTGTAAATCTCCACGCCAGCCAAGGGTTTGTGCGTGCACGTGGGTGTGTGAAGAGTACGCACCTTAGTTTCCGCCTGTGTGTTTCTGCCAGTATTTGTTTTGTCTGAGGCATTGCATCCTGGCACTGTTCTGTATAAATACACGTGGATGCATTTTTGGCTGCACCTACGAGTGTATCCTCTTTGATGTTTGTGTGTGGGAGGGTGTTGGTGTGTGGGAGGGTGTTTGTGCGCGCACTTTCCATGTGGCTGTAAATCTCCAGACTGACATGTTGGTTCAGTGGGGAAACAGCAGGTTTGGGACACACTGATGGCCTTCACAGATGGCTTCAGGACCCTGCCCACAGGAGGCCTTCTACTCCACCTATTAATTTATTCATTTTCCACTGCAGAGGAGACACTGAGGCCAATGTGATTGTTTCCGAACGTTGAAGTCCCTTGAGAGCACCTCGGCTGTTTTCATATCCAGTCCTTTCTCCACCTCCCTCGTTCTTGCCCCACCCCTCCTGTCCCCTGCATGTCTTTTCCCAGGTCGGTGTTGTTCTGTGGATCCAGTCGTTGCGCAGCAGGCCGCCTGACAGCCTTTGAATGTCAATGTCACAGTGTCATTGTGTCGCTGAGTCAGTGTGGGAGTAAAATCAAGAAGAGGAACAAGTAGCAGGCTGTCAAGTATTTCCCTTTCCACTGCTGCTTACGTCATGAATTTTTAGTGATGGGATATCTAATTTTAAAAATCCAGCCAGCATTAGGGACTGGACTCTCACACCTTGACGATTTAGGCCCCGTCCACACGGAGACAAAACAAATACGTCTCCCCCAAAAACGGATATTTAGATCTGCATCCACACGAAAAAGCCGAAAACACTGTAGTCAATATGCCAGGCCTGTATGTGGCGCTGTAACACTGCCACAGAAACACACCAAAACAAGGAAGAAGACACTGAGCATGCGCACAACACTCGTGTGACACGGAGCATGCGCATTAAACTTGTCCGAGGTAAAACCAACACCCACAACAACACACACTTGTTGCTCATGGTAGTTGTGTAGTTTCAGAAGATTTTCCTGTAAAAGTCAAAACAAGCCTAGTAGCTGCTGCAGCACTAACGCGACGCTGTGTTCCGCCATTTTAACTGTTGTTGTTGGGGTTGCGCAGGCGAGTTAAGGGTCAGAGGTGGGGCTACGGCGGCAGCGTTTGCGGATAATGTGTATTTGCCGTCCACACGGAGACGCAGCGGGTGGCGTCTTCAGACTTTCCCACTCTGGGACCCGATTTCAAAAAGTATCCGTTTCGGCTGCCAAATCTCCGTCTCTGTGTGGGCGCAAGGCGTAAACGATAAAAAACTTTGCCGTTTACACTGAAACCCATCTCCGTGTGGACGGGGCCTCAGTCAGTGTATGCCGACACAACACAATTTCTCTAAAATGCTGCCATACACTGAATTAGTTTTTTTTATACATGCATACTTAACATATTAGTAACTTATATTGAACATTTCGATAACTTATATGTACAAATACTTGCTGCCATTCACGACTTATGCCCGTCAATAGTCAGACTTATGCCTTGTGTGCGACAGTGTATTGCAGACGATCACATGTCGTAGCCTCATAGCTCCACCATAAACTGGTCATAATGCCAAACTGCTGCCGCCGCCAGATCCATGGTGTCACTCATTTCCTTTGCAGCGCAACAGGAACAGTGTCAAATCGATGAGGTCATGCTGATGTTGGAGGACAGCTAGCAGGTATTTTCATCTTAACTTTGCTGGATCCTCCATCTCTCAGATGGTATGGACATCTTAGAAACATCTTCAATAAGTTCTACATATATCAACATGCATCAATATACATTGGAGACTGGTTCAGTATTAATAGGTTCAAAGCACATTACTCAAAGATTACAAATAAGTTTGGGTACATTAGACATTGTCTTGACATATTTTGACTTACAACTAACTTACAAGTAACGTATGTGAACGTGTGTCAATGATCACATATCTTACCTACAACTTATGGCCTGTGTGTGAGGGATGAATGAACCATACGATGACATACGTCAGTGATTCTGTGCATGCCAGTGATTTCGGTACTTTTCATGAGTTTCTGTAGCATTTGTGGTACCCCTGATCTGTGCAGTCATCTATTCTGTGTGAAGGTCTGAGAGAGCGCTTTGTGTTTATGTAGTTATTACCACCAGGTATTATCCATGATGCTGAGTCAGGGCAACTGGACTCAATATCATTTGAAAAAGCATGGCCTGGATCTTAAACACCACAAAGTATTTCAATACCCAGCACATTCAGGTGTATTTCCACCAACCACTGGAGTAAAAGGTAGATTTGCTTCTTCTACAGGAAAAATCAAGGTAGAGACAATCAGACTACAGTTATATTCATGTAATCTTTAAATGACTATTGTAAATGGGGCCTAAACATAAGTAGATGCACAACAGCTTTCTTTAATGTTGGGGCCTGATGCCTGCTGATCCAATGCAGTCTGTAGACATACTGGTGCATCAGGGCATCCAATAATTTTACATGTTAATCAAATAGTAGAAACAAAAAAATCGACCAAAAAATTGCAGTTAGGTAGCAATCATTAAAAAAAAGGTTGAGACAAATCTCTCACTCACATTTATCCGTTTGAAATAATTAAACGTTCACATTTGGTACATTCACACTGCAGGGCTGGTGAAATTGCATTAGGGAAACAATCCAGTTGTATAATTTATATTCTTCACGTGTGAGAAAAGTACTCAACTAACCGAAACTGGTATTTTAGCTTGAGCAAGTTTGCATATAAATAAGGGCAACGCTGTGGAAAACAGCTGTCTCACTGCCACATGGAGAAGGTTTTTCTGACTTTATTATAGGGAGAAAATTATTCCCTGGCTTCCTCTAGGCTTTTAAAAGAGAGTCTACACAGACATACACAAACACACTCGGAAAAACACACGCACACACACTCACACACCAACAACAACATGCAACATCTTTATTGCATTTTCCTGATCAAGGCAGACCAGGGCTCAGAGCCAGTACAGGCCTTCTGTCCATGTGCTGCTGTTTCCATCCGCTCTCTTCTCCTAAACCAAAGCACAACTCTGTGTCCTCTCTTCCTGCTGACAGGTGGTCTCGTGGTTCAGACCAGAAGGATGTTGGCTTACTGTCTAATGCTGTTTTAATGGTGCCTTGTGTGGTGGGTAGAGAGAGGCATGCAGCAGCAGCTAATAGAAATTCTTCGGACCCTCCAGAACGTTATATAATGGCCTCTTTCTGTTGAGGTAGACTGGTCAAATCTGATTTACGTGCATATGAGTGTGTGTGTGTTCGTAGGCATGTAGGTGGGTGTTGATGTCTGAAATAATGTTTTAGTTAAAAGAAGTTTGAAACTCTGGACAAATATTGGGATTATCCCAACCTGTCGTACGTAACACAGTGTGTGATAAACTATTAATAATTTAAGCTGTTCATCTGCTTTTTTTTAAAACATCTGCTTGGAAAAGTGTGTTTTGTTGGCAGTGCTGCTGGCAAAGAATCAAAACATCAGCATTAAATGTCAGACATTTTTGTCAGTTGTGCAGCTTCAAAGAGCGAGGGTTTCCTTCAAATCTCAGTTTTCTGTATGGTTTTCTCCACCCATCCTGTGTGAAGGTAAAAAAATCTAATATTTATACAGAATATGAACAGTGCATATTTGTTCTTTCATTGTCCATGACCTGTAAAAAATATAATAAAAATATAAGTGCTAAAGAGATTTAAGACTACTGCTGTAAGAGTTGGTATGTGTAAATACACCCTAAATCTTACAATACGTACATTCATGCTTCATTAGCTCATTCCCCAAATGAACTTTATCACACAAGAAAAATATTTTTTCAGATATCGAAAAAAAAGGTGGTTGTAAGTCGATCACGCCCATCTCTCTGGGTTTTGTCAAAAGAAATTAAGGAAAATGTGGAAAATCACCACCACCAATAGAAGAAGTGGGTGGGTGAGGGAAAGTATGTTAAATAAAAAACTAAATTGCAACATTAACTCCAGGAATGTGCACTGTGTGTACTATAGTGTGTCCATCCTCTGAGGTGTGTGTATGTGTGTGTGTGTGTGTGTGTGTGTGTGTGCAGGTGACAGCCTGACAGACAGCCTCTATTCAACTGTGAAAAAGGTGCTGCTTATCAGCACACTGCAATAAAAACAGACAATGTAGCCATTCTTCTACACTGTGTGTGTGTGTGTGTGTGTGTGTGTGTGTGTTGATGCTAAGCCCCTCTTTTTTTCCTAAATATATCCGACATTTTATCATTTGAAAAACATTGCCAAAGTCAGACCATTTCTCTCTGAGTCAAACTGGGAGACTAATGCACACTTTTATCACTAACAGGCTGGACTTGTGCAATGCTCTCCTCTCTGGTCTACCAAAGAATACAATAAACCAGCTCCAGCTCATTCAGTATTCTGCAGCAACAGTACTGACCAAGACCAGAAGCAGAGCACATACTCCTCCTATTTGAAAGTCCTTGCACTGGTTGCCTGCTAGTTTCCGTATTGATTTTAAAATTCTTTTATTAGTTTATAAAGCACTACATGGCTTCGCCCCAGTTTTAGTTCATGAACCCGGACGGACCCTCAGATCCTCTGGTACTTCTCTTTGGCTGGTCCACAGAGCAGGACTACAAAGTATGGTGGATCTCCTCTCAGCTTTTATGCTCCAGGACAGTGGGACAGCCTGCCAGAGGATCTGAGAGCACCTGAGATTATTCAGATTTTAAACACAAGCTGAAAACTCATTATTCAGTCTGGCCTTTATGTAGTACTTTATTATTTTTTAGACTATACAAGTTATCACACTCTTTGTTTTATTTTATCCTATCTTAAAACATTTCAAATGGTCATTTTAGAGTTTTTAGGCTTTTATTTATTGTACTTATGTTCATCCCTGTTTTTCTGTCCAGTTTTATAGGCTTTCTTTGTTTTGTTAATATTTTTCAGTTTTCATGCTAATGTTAATGTTTCTTATTTTATAAATTCTTCCCTTTCTTCTCCTCCACTGCTTTGTCTTTCATCTGACTCTTTTTATCTTTCATCTTTTTGTAAACTACTTTTATGTGCATTAATCTCTAAACCTTTTTACCTTTTCTCAATCACTTGTACAATCATGTGAAGCACTGTGAACTGCAACTGCATTTGTTTGAAAGGTGCTGTATGAATAAAGTTTAATTGATAAATAACCAGTCAGTGTTATAATGCATGTATTGTATAGAACTGATGTTTGTTTGAACTGAGGTCTATTCGGAGAAAAAACAAGACAATGTCAACTTTTACTGATATGATTCTCAACGTATGTGTGTTTTGAGTGTACAGCATGTGTGCGATTTCATGTGTGTTGCCGGTCCTTCATCAGGCCCTTATTAACTACTCAGTGACCTTTGAAGAGGTGCTGATGGGTGTCTTTGGGACTACGCCAGGTTTCTCCCCTGTCTCCTTTTTCACCTTCCCTCTTTTTGACTTCACTGACCATGTCCTGCTTAATGAAAGCTGCTCATCATTCTTTGTTAATCTGTGTGCTTTTTATTTAATGTGTGCAGATTCGGTTCAAAAGCAGTCGACACTTTCCAACAATGGTGTCTTCATCCGAATTTTTAGCTCAGTGTTTTTGATCACTTATAGAATTTATAGGTTTTGAGGTTCATACAAAGGCCTGACCGACAGATTTCCAGCCATTGTGCCTGTCCCCTCCTTCTTCTGTCATTCCACAGTCGAGAGACTGTTCACTATCTCCTCAATCACTTGGAAATAGGTCACCGCTCAACTGGCGTTCACGCTTCAAACGGTCTCCAAAAGTCTCCACATTCCGGGAAATATGGGCGGAAGATGGTAAACACTGTAGAGTGTCACAGTTGATCCATCTTGTGTGTTGGAGAATAAAGATGCCAGATCTTTTTATTGCGGTGAATTAGTTGTGTGTGTGTGTGTCTGGAGTGATTAAGCTGTGAATGGTTTTGATAAAGTTGGTTGATTACAATGCAGCCTGCTGTCTGTCTGCGTCACCTCTTCACTCTTTAACATTAAATAGTAGTGGTTTTGTAGCCCAGGCTTTGCGTGAAGCTGAGGGCCCAGTGTGGATCTGGAAGATTTTGGCAGTGCACGGAGCATAAATGAGATTTCACCTCTTTCTCTCCTTTGAAGGGAGAAATGAAGGCGCAAGAGACGCCATGTGCACACTCACCATCCTCCCTGTGCCCTCCTGTTGTTTGAAAAGCTGCAGTTCAGATTTGATCGTTGAAATGCGTCTGACACCTGAAATGCTGCAATACTTCAAAGTCTTCAAAGTACTTTCAATGAAATACAACTGGATTTATTGTCAGATCGACACCAGAACAATGCAAAAAATATATTTATATATTTTACATGTTTGATGGTTGCATTTATAAATGGAAAAAAATATCTATTCATGCACTTACTGGATTCTATAAGTGTGGAGGGATTTTTATCATGTTTTAACTTTTAAACAGCCTCACATTCAATTTCTTATGTAAGTGTGTGCTAGTATTTATTTCTTAATCAAGCAAACATTTCATCCAGATGATGACAGAAAAGGAATTTTTAATGCCTGTGTGTGTGTGTGTGTGTGTGTGTGTGTGTGTGTGTGTGTGTGT